>JAGKTI010003214.1:0-29382 GCA_018397915.1 Birgus latro
CAGTTATAGGGAGGCCAAGTTCCTGAAATACATTAGAACTGGTGCTGTAAACTGGTACTAATACTTTCAAGCATGATTTATAAAAGATCACCACTAATACTCATAATCTATAGCATCCATTTGTGCCTCTCCTTCCCTACAGTAATTTGTTCACCAATACTGGAACCTCCCATATACAAACATTCTTAAAATCCAACTTATCAATAAACCCCACTACTGTATGTACGCTAATCTATAAAAAATAACAAAAGATCTTGTTAACACTTCATTCCAATAGCAAATCTGGAAATACCGTGTCACTGTTAGACATACAGTACCGATGATCTGAAAACAATGCCATAACAGGTTAAATAAAAGGTACAATTATAGCTGAGGACAGCTAATGTTATTTTCATGGCTTCGTCTAACACACCTAACCAATATAACCTAATGTACCCTACTTAATTCAACTAAGCTAACCTAACTTAACCACGAGAGGTGTCTGTCTAAAACTAAAACTATCCATTAAAACAGTGAACCACCATATCTAGTCTACCTCGAAATGAATGGATCTTGAATTTCATTTTTTTTTTTCTTGGAACAATTTGTGGGCTTCTGACTTCAGTTCCTCCGTCCTTGCATGTATATATTAAAAATTAATCTACAAGCGACTAACCTAACAAACCTAACTAATCTAATCTAACCACCTCATGACTTATAAAATACAAACGATACGTGACACATAAAATACAAACAATACGAATTAAAACAGAATTCCTTTACCTTCTCAGCCTTGGCCAGGTAAAGCCACAAGCGACGCCACGTAGTAAACTTCTTCGTGTCACTAAAATTAAATGTCATCTCCTTTGAGCCATACCTATAGGCCAAGGGATTTCGGTATTGATCGTGGACTGATAAATTCCCTGCCATGGAGGTGATGAGAGCTTGAAATAGGTAAAAAATGAGAGAGATTTTAGACCTGCCCTTCCTCTGTTGTGGAAGATTTTGTTGTGAAAATAGCGAATCATCCTCTATTGTCTGGAGCTCACGTGATATGCCTAAATTAACCAAATATACTCAAATGACGTCTCACTCTTTTCAATAGTTTTAATATCTCTCTCCATTATATTATTGTACTATTTTATAAAGGTTGCTCATTAATTACGTACAATAAAATGCTTTATATTAATGGAAATGTTAGGATTTTTCGCTACTCTTAGAGCTCCAGTCTGCTCCACTAAAGGTGAATAATCCTGTATCAGTACATGAAAACCTGCAAAATGTATTATAACATATTTAAATCCCACAATACTGAATCGTGGAAAAAGAAGGCATTAGTACTTTGTTAAATATATCTATAAAGGTATTGATCAGTGTCGTCTGCTAGTGTTATGTCAGCTGACTTTCTCGCTCAGTCTGCCATTCTGAAAAACCAAGAAAGTATAGGATAGTTATCAGCTGTGGGTAATTTTATACGTTACTCTGTTCACCTTAACCTGGCACAAAAGTACCATCTCCCCATCTTGAGTCCTGAGCTCTAGCAAGGATTAGTATATGGGGCTGAGCATGGAAAAGTGGTAGGGGAAGGATGTAGAGCTGTAGTATTGCTTTTTTTTTTTTTTTCTGAGCTCTCTGAAATAAGCTTCAAAATGATGAAACCGTGGGCCAAGTTAAAGTGAATGAACTATAGTATGATATTTGATAATGACTGTGTGAATTAACATAACCATCATTTTTATAAGTATGGTATAAGGGACGGAGAGCCCATTTAGAGTCACCATACATCAGATTTTACCAACCTCTGTTTATTATACTCATTTTATTCTAACCTGGCCTAAAATTGCTCTCTTATCCCTCAGTGCTGATGTGTAACAAATGATTAGCAACAGATTGATGCCTGTCATGAAGAAGTGCTTTGTGAAGGTTATTGCCATAGTATTGTCTTTTACGTGAAGTAAGCTGCAAGAGAATGAAAATCTGGGCCAAGTTGAAGTGAAGAGAGTATAGTGTATGGAGAATAGTGCAGTGTATGATAATATGAATGGAAGATAGTGCAGTGTATAATATTTTGATTTTCTCTGGTTTTTATTTTTCAGGCTGGTGGAAGAGGCATAGCTACGAGGCATGGCATTCTGTGGGTATAAATTCTCGCTCTGCTTGCTGCTCATCAGTGCATGGGGGGTGGTGCAGCTCCTCATCATGGGCGTGCTTTTCTACAGCGAGGCTCCGGCGTTCATAGAAGACCTACCCCTGGATGAGCAGTACAACAGCCCGGAGGAGATCTTGCCTATCATACAGCGTGGATTCAAGGATAACGCTTTTAACTGCCTCATCGCTGCTTGTCTGTATATTGTAACCATGGGAGTCTCGGGCTGGCAATTTTATCTTAATCAGAAGACCACATATCAGGTCTAGATTAACCCCATTATACAGTTGATTTCTTTTTCTGTTTTATTCTTGCAGGAAAACATTTACAGTGCTGGGTGGTAACCATATAACCAGCCCATAGGTGTTCCCTACGTGTCAACAATTGGGATGGTGGAGGGTTAGTGCCGTTCCCTGTAAAACAACTAACTTAAAGACAAATGGCCACCCCATACGGGATTATGACATCTGACGGTAGATAGAGTGAGTCTTGTTACCTCAGTCAAGTATATTCATCTTGGGACATGGTTTTTTTAAATGGAGGAGTTAGATATTGTCTTCATTAACCCTCTCCAGTTTGAAAAATCCTAGGAAATTAGTCCTTCTTATAGCAAGAATAAAATGGGAAAATATATCATTATAGATCAGAGTCTCTTGAATGTGCATTCAATCCTTCAGTTTAATTATATGTATTTATTATTTTGTCATCAGTTTTACCTTAGCCAGAAGACTACTTAAAAGGTATAACTTAAAACCATATACAACATACCAGGTGGAAATTTAAACCACAGCCCAAAATCTCACAAAAACTAGTGACTGCAATGACATATATATTATTTTATGGGCAACATATATTTATCAAAACATATGAACAGTGTCTGATTTTCCCAGCAACATGTATTTGTTAAAACATATGTACAGTATATTATTTTCCCAGCATCATAGTGTATATTTATAAGGGCATTTATTTGTTATTTTGTTATGTTTGTGGCATGTTGTTTTGTATCGTATCATATCGTTTATAAAGGCTCCATCATGCTTGCTTGCGTCAGCCATGGTCACCTAATGGCGACTCTCCATGCAGTTCAGTCTCAGTCAGCCTGCCCATTCAGTCCCTTATGTTAGCAGATATAAAATTTACCCCAGAGAGGATTGACTTTGATGGTACAGTACTGCATACCCTTGGTAGAATGGATTATCGTAATCAGAGAGATTTATTGACACACTGAGTTTATGTACAGTTATAGATAGATAGACAGACAATTATTGTTGTACTGTGTATGTAAATATCCTGGAATGCAATTGTTGAATAATATAGGATGAATAGATGAGTGTATGAATGTGTTGTGTAACTGTATTTAATTCCATGTTACTGGTAGTGTATGGTATTAGCTTGATGAGAGATTTGTCTGTGTGTTTTTTTTATTAGAAGGAACAGTCATATGGGCTCTGGCATTTTGGGTTGCTTCATCCTTGCATAAAAATAAAATTGCAGTGGTTGATGCCAAATAATTCATGAAAGTTACCAAAGAAATAAGGAAAACCATCATACTCACTTGATGTTTGTGTACTGAAGTAAAAACAGACCAAGAGGTGAATAATCATCAGACATTTGGCCTGTGTATCTCTTGTCCCTCAAATCATTCTTAACATCCTCAGGTCACTCTTGGAGCAGTCTGAGTTATTGGAAGTACAGTACTATGTAATGTGCACCTATGTCAGCTTTAACTTCTGTTCTGCAATTGTACTTTCCTTGTATTCTAAATTTTACCTCACCCCATCCATAGGTGAAGAAAAAGGTCAGGATAGTGATGATGATGATGATGATGGTTGATGATTACATACAAGAATAATATTGAAATAGTTAATGTTTGATGAATATTCACTTTTGTTTACTTCATCCAAGATTTGTCAGTAGCCTGTGTATAACGTATATTTTAGATGGGTTTTTCTTACACATTTAAGTTTGTGCTCAACTTTATATAGCTAATTTTGTCAGATGTCTTTAGCATACGATATTTGGTTCACATAATTTTGTATGTACTTCAGAATTTTGTAATCTGTAAATTAAGAAAAATACAGTATTCAGTTACTGATGTATTTTTTACCCCTTTGCTGTGGCTGGTGGTTTGGCATTTTATTCAGGCTAATACCAGAGGATTTTGTTCAGCCGAGAGACTCTGTAGTAATCAGAAGCTTCAAAAAAATATCTAACACTTTCTGTGCAGTTGGTATGCCTAGGAATTTTCTTTAGACAAACACCAGATGATTTTGTCCAGTTAAGAAATCATAGCAGTCAAATAGTTAATGGAAACCCAGGCTGGATTTCAATAACATGAACAGAGGGAGAGAAAAAGAACTGTCCTTGCGCAGCCACGATTTCTCAAGCAGTCAAAGGCTGGGTTGAGGCTACTGCATTACTCAAATATCTTCTATGCATACCTCATCTGGGGCTATGACTCCTTCATTCTCCCTGCATCTGGCATGTGGAAGGACCCTGATTTGACCCTGGTGAGGAGCTGTCTGCCATAAGTCAGCTGTTTGCTTGTGGCTGATGGGTCTGCTCAGCCAGGCAGACCAGAGTAGAGCAACAACAATAACAACATAGCAAATACACAGGAAGACTGGGAGAGGAAAATACATAGAAAGACAACATAGGAAATTCAAAAGGAATATCATAAGAGGAAAAATAAATGGTTAAGGTTGTCACTCAGATTCATAGGCTTATCAAATTCAGATTCCACTTCCTTTTATGATTTAACTCCTTAAATCCGATGACATATTTTATATTTTATTTTGCTACCTTCAGTTGATTATAGATTACAGTATTCAGCCTTGGGAGAGACATCAGGTAGTGCAAGAGCTAATGGAGACAGTTTCTAACCTCTCACTGCAAACGTTTTCTAAAGTCTAACGTCGTCATCTGGAAATTGTAAGAAGAAAAAGTAAATCACTGAACTGAAGGTGTTGATGTCCTAAATAAAGTCAGCCACCTGTGCTCTGGATATCATTTTGTCTATCTAGCAAATGGGATTAGGTTTATGAAATGCTTAACACCAATTGTTTGAGTGCAACCTATTCTTATTTCTGGTAAAACTGCAGTGCCTGTTTAATTGAAAGAAGGGGATGGAGAACATGCTTTCCTTGAACTGTGTTGATGCACCCAGATAGAGGACCTGCCTAGATTCACAAACATCCATCAACCTCCCTCCATGTGCAAATACACATACACACTTCTGATTAGTTTTCTTTGCTCTATCTATCTATTGCCAGATGCCTTAATCCCGTAAGGGGTGGCCACATACAAATCGCCTCCATATTGCCCTGTCCCCCACCATTTCACTGCCCTGTTCCCAGCTCACACACCCCTCTCTCATATACCTCTCCACTTCACGTGCCCTACTAATACTAATTACGGATCTTCTCTATGACCCATGTGAGGAGAAGGTAGTGCTGCACATACACTGTAGCTGATATACATTGGTTCATTATTTTTATTAGTTTTCTGGTTGCTATCACATTACTGACTACCCTACATTAGCAGTAGCCACCAACAAGTTCATGTAGCTAGGAAACTATCTATCTATATATCTATATACCTAGGCTGCTTCCCCCAAGAAAAGGGAGGTAGCCGAGACAGGTCAACACACTACCAATTTACTCATCCACTCATACACATTCATTCGCATCTTAGCCCCAAAGGGGAGAAGGGACAGATCCTCACCGCACCACACCGCACGAGGGTCAACCACACAGTGCAGTCAGTGACATCCGCAGCAGGGCCCGACAGCAAAGAGACAGCTAGGAAACCCATTTAAAATATACATGAATATTCTAATCCATTTTCAGTCTTTTTCTAAAAATGGAAAATAAATAATAGGATGATACAAAAAAATATTTATTACAAAAAATATATACAAACGGCACTTCTTTATGCAAGGCGCTGTAATGGCACAAAAACAGATTAGCACACTCTCCAAAAATCACAATAAGAGATCAATTTATTTGTAACTCCAGTGCCACCATATACCTTAAATTTAACCACTCCATTTATGAATATCTGAAAGTGAAAAAGTCGGATGGATTTCATGCTTAAGACACACATTTTCTTCATTTCTATCAGTCATTCATTTTACCAAACTCGATTTACAATATTCTTTCATACTATTTCTGTTATTTAACTCTCCTTTTGCATGCTAAATCTGTAGATACAAAGGTACTTTTACTATACTCCTTTCACCTTAACTTGGCCCAGATTTTCGTCCTTTTGCAGCTTATTTCAAGTAGCTCAGTGGCAGAAAAAGACAATACTACACCACTACATTCTTTCCACAAAAACATCATACCGTGCTTTAGTATTAGTCTCTTGTAACAACTCAGTATTCAAGGTGGAGTAATAATTTTGGGCCATGGTAGAGTAAAGAGGGGAATAGTTAGATTTATTCACACTGCAGTTCTCTATCTATCTATCTATTGCCAGATGCCGTAATCCCGTAAGGGGTGGCCACAAACAAATCACCTCCATGTTGCCCTGTCCTCCGCCATTTCCCTGCCCTTCTCCCAGCTCACACCCCCTTCTCTCATATACCTCTCCACTCCATCCCTCCATCTCATCCTTGGCACCTCTCCCTCCACCTCACCCACATACACTCTCCTTGTCAGTATCTCACTCTCCATCCTCTCCACATGGCCAAGCCACCTCAATGTGTTTCTCCTAATACTTCCTATCACATCCACATCCACATGGCATTTATGAGAAAATATTTTGATCCATGATGATAAATAATACGACAGTGAGCAAAGACTTGTGAAACTTGGTGATATGATATTTGGGGATCAGCCACATTTTCAGAATGGTGTGTAAAGAATCCATAATTGTATGATCAAAAAGTGGAATTATATTATTTTCCACACCTGTACTCCCAATACCAGGGTTTTCATAGGGCTGGCCAAGATCTCTATAGTAATTTGATTTAACTTAGGTCAATGTAAATATATGTAAATATCTGTACTGTGAAAACCTATAAAAATCTGTAAATACCTGCAAATACCTATAAATACAGTATCCATAAATACCTGTAAATATCTGTAAATACCTGTAAATTCCTGTACATATCTGTAAATACCTGTAAACATCTGTAAATACCTGTAAATACCTGTAAGTGTCTGTAAAAACCTGTACTTGTAAAAATTTGCAAATATCTATAAATATCTGCAAATATCTGTAAAAAAACCTGTAAAAACCTGTAAATATCTGTTAATACCTGTAAGTATCTGTAAATACCTGTAAATATCTGTAAATACCTGTAAATGTCTTAAATATCTAAGGCCACCTCTGGACGGACTTTTACGAGATATATCAATAATGCACATAAATCAGAAAGAGCATTAGGGAATAAGTATTTAACCTACTGTAAATTTTAACTACTGTACTTAATATTAAGGAATGAATTTAATTACAGTATCCTCAAGGCTAGGGCTCATATTGTCATTGGGTAAGGAGGTTCCCTAACACCTCTTCCTTGGAGATTTATTTTTGGATATGGCTGGATAAGGAGTCTCCCTAACACCTCTTCCTTTGTGATTTATTTTTGGATATGGCTAATTAATATCCTTTTTTACTATGTTATTTATGTAGAGTATGGCAACATCAGAAGGCTTTATATGAAAAAAATAGGCCAGTAAGGTGCAATATGCAAAATAAATCACCTAGGATAAGGTGTTACAGAGCTTCCTTAACAGATGAGAATAAAGACCTAGATCAACATAGAATACAGACAAAGAGAATTAAACTAACTTAGCATATAAAAGTAGTGATATTTTTAGTCACAGTAAAATAACTAACAATATACAACTATCATATACGTAGCAAATACAGTATAGCATTTTATAGCATACTGGAAGACACAGAAAATTTAAATATACGGACTAGATACCACACATATATACAGTACTATATCATCATTGAGAATTTTATCTTCAGTTTTTCCTCTTTCTCATCTCTTTTTTCCCCTTCTCCCTGTCTCTATTTAAAACAATTTCATAGTCAAGTTTCGTCATATCATCATATTTTTTTTTCATGCAAGGAAGAAGGAACCAAAGGCCAGGAGCCCATAAGAATACTCTCTTCAAGAAAACACAAAAACAAGATAACAGAGCCAAATTCAAGATTCTAAGGCTCCAACATACTTGCACTTGTCAGCCTTGGTCACCTAATGGCAGCTCTCCACATTGCTCAATCTCTGGCAGCCTCCCTGTACAGTCTCTTATCCCTGGGGTCACATCGTATGACCTCATCCAAGGTCTTTTTTGGTCTGCCTCACAACATTCACACTTCTCACTGTGTCTGCACACAGTTGTCATTTCCCATCCTCTCCACATGCCCAAACCATCCCAATCTACCGCTCCTAATCACAACACCAATACACTCCAGTCCCATCCTTCCTCTCAACTCTTCCATCATAAGTATATTTATTTATTTACTTACAGGCATCCCTCTCTTGCACAGCTCTGGTCTAAAATTAAGAGGGTGCATTTCAAAGTCCTCCAGTCTTATCAAGTTTCTCAGCAGCAGCAGCAGCGGAAGTGGCCTGAGCTTTGTCCAGCCAAGCCCTCAGGTCCTCAATTTTCTGGTTGATGTTGATGTCTTCTTTCAGGTTGTATGGCTTTAATGCGCTTGTGTCATGTAACAGTGCACTATTACCAAGGGTTCCATTGGCCTGGTTACCGTTACTGGCCAGGGTATTGTCTGTTTTGTTCTTGTCACCCAGAAGCGTTGACTGTCCAATGTACTGAGACGGCCAGCCAACCTTACCCCCAAGAGGTACGGAGAGCTCTGTAACAGGAATAATGAAAAGCTGTTAGCAAAGAGTTTGTTTGTTTCATTTCAGTTATTAAGGCTCCAGCATGCTTNTGTGACCTCATCCCAGGTCTTTTTTGGTCTGCCACTTGTAACCCTACCCCCACTGTTCACATTTCTCCCTTTCTGTGCCTAATTGTCATCCTCCATCCTCTCCACATGCCCAAACCATCTCAATCTACCCCTCCTCACCACAACACCAATACACTCCAGTCTTTGTAACTTGTAACAGACAGTGTACGAAACTTACAAGATCTGCTAAATATAGAATTACAGAACAGTACAAATATATGAACATAATGGGTACAGCTGCTGGACTACACTACACCATTTTCATAATTATCTGTTGTATATCTGTTTTCTCTGTGGCACAGATCAGATGGGTTCACCTGACAGTATTCTTTTAACTTGTTCTGTTCTGCACTAGCTCTCACTTTGGTCCATGCCTGTGAGGTCAGGATTTCAGTGTCTAGGTATAGGAATGCACTGATGCTGATAATAAAGAGATACTAGTACTGATAATAAAGAGATACTGATACTCATAATAAAGAGCTACTGTCCTAACTGTCCTAAGTACCATCCATAACCCACAGCCTCACCTCCAAAGTAGTTAGTCCACCTTTGATGTAGGTAATGGTTGATGCTTGCTATCCTGTCCACTGTTTCTGGCCCAAGGTTAGGAACAGACCCTGAATTTAGGTGCTCCAGTCTGAGGGAAGCTGAAGGGGATGCCACTCTGTACCCTGGAGAGAGATGGAGATAGAGATAGATAGATAGAGAGAGAGAGAATCCTCATTATTCAAATAAGTCTAAAATCTATGGTGATAATCCTCACTTATTCCCCAGCATCTGAGAGGTAAACATGAGTGAGAGTCAACACAGCGATCAGCATTGCAAATATGGAAGTTAAGAAATTGTGGAAAAATATGTTAATGTAGACAGGCTCCATGATTTACTCCTCCTTGATCAACTTCCCTTCCTGTGATACCAATTTTAAGCACCACAGTAACACTAACAATTTCTACCATGGCAAAAGATGTATTACAAATTCCAGATTGTGGAAAGTTTGAGGCTATGATTTATAATAGCAAATATCAATAATAAAAGAAATCCCATGGCTTAGGAACATATATAGTTAAAGGAATTTAAAAGGAAGTATACATAAATAAAAGGAAGTATTGGCCCTCTTGTAATTTTACTGGACAAGCCTGTGTGTCAGCTGCTCAAATAAACAATGCATCTCACACTGTTCACTGGGAAGGGTATAATTCTACCTATCATATTATTTCCCATAATATTATCTTACAGCTACCTTGGTCTGGTGATGGATCAAAGTGCACACTATCAACAGGAGGCTCTCACATTTGACTGCACTCAAAAGCCACTGACTGACACTATTGGCATCCAGTCACAATGTTCTGTGCACTTCACCAATATTCTCTAAACTGGAACAACACCTTAGCCTCTAAAGGGAGTGAATAATGTTAAACTGCACCAACATAAATAGGTGGCTATCAATCACTTAATTCTTGCCACCAGCAGGAGTGTAGGGGCCTGGGGCTAGGCTACTCATTCCTGACATTTAAGGCAAGAGTGACCAGTTGGTAGCCACTATACATACACACACACACACACACACACACACACACTCGACCATCAGCAACACCCAAAATACTAGATGGTAATTCTACAACACTAACTGGTATTATAGGTGCTGACTGGGCGCATGATGGTGTCCAGGCCACGCTCTAAACTCGCAGCCGCTCGTAAAGGTTGAGTCTTCTCTAGGCCAGCACTGTGCTTCCTCCTCCCCTTCAGCACTGGTTTATTGGCAGAGCTAAGTTGCGCTGTTGGGGGATTTAATAACATTTTTATAGCATATATGAAAACTGTAAGAGTTCATTTGCTGATTACATTAACTCTTTGACTTTTTTTTTTTTTTAATGCAAGGAAGAAGGAACCAAAGTCCAGGGGAAAACTCCTGCACAAATGAAGGTACCTGATGTTAGTACAGTATAATATTACTGTATAACTGTGTTCATAAGTCGGTAGGTTCATGCCTCAAGAGCTGAGAGGAAGGATGGGACTGGAATGAATTGGTGTTGTGATGAGGAGTGGTAAATTGTGGTGTTTTGAGCAAGTGGAAAGGATGGAAGATGATCACTCAAGAGCTGTGAATGTCAGGGGTAGGGTTGCAAGAGGTAGACTGAAAAAGACCTGGAATGAGGTCATAGAGTGTGGCCTCAGAGAGAGAGAGAGAGAGAGAGAGAAATGGCATCCTCAACAGTGCCTAGATGTGGAAGTTAACGTACCCAACATCTGGTCCAGTCCAAAGTCCGGGGTGGCAACGAGAGGGTTCAGGGGATGGTCATGGGTGGGTTCGTTGGTTGGGTCGTGCGTTGGTTCGTCGGACTCTGTATCGGATGTGACTGAACCCCCCACGCCCAACAACACCTGCTGCCAGGGACGCTGCAGAGACGGGTGCAACAGAGGGTATTACAACTGGTCTGCGCTCATCTACCTAATATAAATGACTGTTTTCATTTATCTGTCTATCTATCTGCCTGTTTATCTATCTGCCTGTTTATCTATCTGCCTGTCTTTCTAATTGCCTATCTATCCATTCATCTAGCTATCCACTGTATCTGTCTATCTCTCTGTCTGTTTGTCTGTCTACCTATCCATCAATCCATCTATCTATCTGTCTAACTATCCATCTATCTATTTATCTGTCTATCTATCTATTTATCTATCTATCAACTGTTAGACACCTTAATGGGTCAGTTCCACAACTTGAATACTTTTGATGTCACTGATTCTCTTGTGGCTGTCCAGTGTAACAACTTGAATCCTAAACTGCAACTGTGTGAAATTCAGTGAGCTTTAGTTATGAGATAGGAATGAGTCTCCTTGGTTACTAGTCAAATTTACCCTCCAGTGTGACTATACCTGACCAACATCCACTGCCAAGACATTCAGTATTACAGTGAAGAGGGAGGCCTTCATGGGGTTGCACCAATATAACCAGGTGGCTCCACTGCCTGGCTATACACACACCCCTCAACTTCCTCCTTATCCTCTAAAAGGGAGATGGTGAGCTGAAGGAGAGAGACAACTTCAACCTGCAGTCCACTGGGTTCCTATCCACAAAAACAAGGAGCCAAACCAATAACTATCTATCTATAGCCAGACGCCATAATCCTGTAAGGGGTGGCCGTTTGTCTTGGAGTTAGATGTTTTACAGGGAGGGGCACTAACCCTCCACCAACCCACTTGCTGACATGTAGGGAACATGTATGAGTTGGTTATATGGTTACCATCCAGCACTGTAAATGGTTTCCTGGCTTACAGGAAGCCATTTGGCTTGTCACTTAATGTAAAGCCACCTGTAAAGGAAAGAAGAGTAATATAAAGTGACAGAAAAGATTAACAAAATAGGAAGAGAGTGATAAAGATGAAGGAAGAAGTAGACAGCACTACATCACGTGAGTGGATGATGATTGCCACCACCAAAACAATAACATTTTCTTTTATCACCCTCACCTTGGATGAATTTTTTTCAAATTCTGCATTCTGCCTCAATATTTCTCTATGGAACTCTTCTGCATCCAGGTTCAGCGTGGAATGATGGGTTTTCAGACAATTAGAGCTTAGATACTGCTCCGTCTTCCTCAGCTCCTTTTTCCCTTGAGCCAAAAGACCATCTTCAGCCCAAGCTTTCTTAGGACTACTGGTTGGAGGCCTGGTACGAAAGGATGTGTTTTTAATGCCAGTATAATTATGGTCTTTGCCATATTTCTTGAGCACCTTAGTAGCCAGTCTCATGCCTTCATCATCACTGGTCTCTACTGTGGGTCTCCTGTGTATGTGCTGGGGGCTTGAAGAATTAGAGGTAACATCATTATTATCTGATATATTTGTACTGCTTTCAAGGCTGCTCTTCTCACTATATGAAGATGTAGATTGGACGCTGCGTGTGCTCTGGGGATGTGGGAGCTTCTTCATGGCCCTCTTGGCTTTCTCTGACTTGATACGACCAACTAGGGTAGAGTACTTGTCCTTCAGCTTCTGGTACTTTGAAGCATGGATACACGGAGCGTTACTGTGGCAGGGAGAGTGGGGTAGGCTCATATCCTGCCTCTGAATCTTCATCTCCTTCACCCTAAACTCCTGTGCCTTTAAGTCATCCAGGTCTTCTTCAAGGGCCTTTCTCCTCTCCCTAAGTTCCTGCAGTAAGACATCGTAAGATTTTTCCCCTTCCTCTATCTTTCCACTCTGAGATTTCGTATTTTCACGCAAGACTGTAGCATCTTCAAAGTTCTTACTACTTGCTGATGCCTCCTCTCTGTGTACTATATTTTTCTCTGCCTTTCTCTCTGTATTTCTGTTGACATTTCTCTCTGAACTTTTATCTATACCTCCCTCTGTATTTCTCTCTGTATTTCTCTCCACTTTCCTCTCTGATTCCATGGTTACCTCTCTATGATCGTCCTTCTCGGGTTCTTGCTCCCTCATTTCATTCTCATCTTCCATCTGGCTCATTCTTTGCTCGTACTCAATCCTGAATTCCGTCAATTTATTCTCAAGCTCTGTCTTCTGTCGTGTCAACTCTGCCCTAAACTCTGTCTTCAGCCTCGCCAAGTCTCTCTCATGCTCAGCTTCCAAGTCCTGTTGATCCTGTTCGTATGCTTCCTCCATTCGTTTAATTTCTTGCTCGTGTTCCTCCTTCATTTTTGTCAACCTGGCTGCATGGGTCTTCTTCTCCTGTGTTTCCTGTGAAGAGAAAATAATAATACTGTAATAACGATGAGGGAGGGGGAGGCCAAGGATGAGATGGAGGGATGGAGTGGAGAGGTATTTGAGAGGGGGGGGGGTGTGAGCTGGGAGCAGGGCAATGAAATGGCGGCGGACAGGGTAACGATTTGTTTGTGGGCACCCCTTACGGGATTACGGCATCTAGACAGATAGAAAGATGATGATGATGATGATGACAGTAACAATAATAAATAATAAGAATAATGATAATACTACTACGACTACTACTACTACTGTAATAATAACAACAATAATAATAATAATAATAAAAATAATATCTACCTATCTATCTATCTCTCTCTCTCTCTATCTATCTACCTATTATATGTTGCCTTAATCACATGAGGGGTGGCCACAAACAAATCACCTCCCTGTCACTCTATCCTCTGCCATTTAGTTGCCCTCCCTTCAATTCACACACACCCACTCTCATACATCTCTCCACTCCATAATCATAATCATCACCATCACCATCATCATCATCTTCATCATCACTATCATCATCATCACCATAACTATCATCATCATCCATCTGTACATATTTTGTAGGGTCACTTATATACACCTGTGGGCTAGTATTATAATTCCAATGACAGTATCAGTTAAAAAAGGAGATGTTAAACCCCTCTAGAGATTTTTTAAATGACTAAGGGACTGGAGAGTATTGGTTTTGTGATGAGAAAGGGTAGACTGAGATGGTTTGGGCAAGTGGAGAGGATGGAGGATGACAACTGGGTGTGGAGGATGAGAGGTGTGAATGAAGAGTTGAGAGGAAGGATGGGACTGGAGTATAAAGGTATTGTGATGAGGAGGGGAAGATTGAGATGGTCTGGGCATGTGGAGAGGATAGAGGATGACAACTGGACGTGGAGGGTGAGAGGTGTGAATGAAGAGTTGAGAGGACGGATGGGACTGGAGAGTATTGGTGTTGTGATGAGGAGGGGTAGACTGAGATGGTTTGGGCATGTGGAGAGGATGGAGGATGACGACTGGGTGTGAAGGGTGAGAGGTGTGAATGTTGAGGGTAGAGATGTGAGAGGCAAGCTGAAAAAGGCTTGGGATGTGGTCATATACCATAGTGTGACCACAGGGATAAGGGACTGAATGGAGGCTGTAAGTGACTGAGCAGTATGAAAAGCCTCCATTAGATGACCAAAGGCAATGCATGTATGGATATTGTAACCTCTACAAGCAAAATTAAATGCAATGATATTCACCTCCACTTGCATGTCACCTAACACCAAGGCTGGAACTCTTGTTGGCTAAGAAGGCTTCATAACATCTTTTCCCAAGTGATTTATTTGACTTATTACACCTTACTGTTCTATTCTGTGTTACATAAATCTTCCTATATCACCACAGATAAATAAATAATGTACAAAAGGATATTAACCAGCCATCTCCAAAAATAAATTACTAAGGAACAGGTGCTAGGGAGCCTTCTTACCTGACGAAAATATACGCCCAATACTGCAATACTATAAAAAAAAAAAATCCATAATATGCTAACCCTTAAAGATATATGAAAAAAGTTTAAGCCATAAATGTTCTAACAAAGAGGCAGACACTAACCTTATCCTTTGCCTGTCTCGCTGCCTTCTCCAGTTCCTTGTCCAACTCATCGGCCAGGATAGAGATCTGTTTGTTGTGCTCCCGCTTCAGGTCCCTCTGTCTCTCTCGCAACACTTCCGTCAAACCTTGTTCCAGCTCCTCCACCGCCGCTGCTGCTGCTGCTGCTGACTCCTTACTGCTCCTGGGGTGAGGCAATACAATGAAAGACTATTCCTTACACGGTATTCCTCAAACTTGCATATCTCACTTTCCCACACCCTCTTCTTCCACATCTCTCTATCTTTACATAAACTTTCAGACAGTACCTTGCTTTCTCACAAACTCACTTACCACATCTATCTGTCTTTAATTCCTCAACTTGCATATCTCACTTTCTCACACTCTTATTTCCTATACCTATCCATCTTGACCTACCCTGTCTTCCTCTCACATTCTTCCTTCACATTCCTACATTTCTCAACTTGCATTTGTCACTTTCTCACAAACTAGTTAACCATATCTTTCCATCTGACCTACCATACCACCCCCCATTTCAAACCAACATACACCCATTTCACCAACCAATCAAAAGTATTCACACTCTCTCTGCATAATCAATCTGCATCTCATTAACTCTTTCATCAGTTCTTCATTTAGCTAACCCAAGCTTCTCCAGTTATTATACTTTTTACAAATCATCATTTATTTTGTGATGAAAGTGCAGACGATTTCACATCAAGCCCTCTTCTCTGTCTTATCACAAATATACAGTACTAATGTGCTCGTGTTGTCAGAATAATCGTATCCTTGAATGGTAGGTCATGCTAAACTGATATTCGATATTTAATGTACATTGCAGAAACATGCATATATCTTATCTTATTTAGTCTATGGGATTATATTCAATACTTAATGTTTATTTACGTGGTGTTTGAGGTGAGAGGGATGCTTTCATGTGTGGCACTGATATATCCTAGTGGTGGACCTGCCTGGTTATATGAACATTCCTTAATCCGGTTTGAATTTTAGTTTTCTTTCTCTCAGTCAATCTTCTATCTAATGCTTGCCCCAGATGGTAGTTGTATACACTGATTTGTACGGTATTCTTAGCTTTGGTTTTGAATGTGCATAGATGGCTGAGTTTCCTGCCTGACTGTGCACATGAGTTTCCTGCCTGGGAGTGCTGTGCAAGGCTAGGTACTGAGCTTTTGATCCCACATACCTCCCACTGCATCACCTCCCAGGTTTCATTGTAACCATCCACTCTCTAAATGAAGTAATCCACAAAACATTATCTGATGCTGCTCCACACACAATAACCGACATTATTTAACATCTGGTACATTCAACAGGGTAATATCTAACATCAGAGTAAAATTTTTAACAGCTATCACAGCATAATGGCAAGAGATATATATAGATAATGATATGAACAGAGCTGACAAACACCATAACAAGACTCTCTGATTAATTATAAGTCTTAAAGGCAAATACAGTCCATGGTGTTTTAATGATGCATAGAAAAATATATCAATTTGGACTGGAATACACTCCACTAATGTAAGGTATTTTAGAACATTATACGATAATTTTAAGAGACTTTTTCCCATGACATCTGGTTGGTCTACAGGAAGGTGCATAATTTGTTTAGTTTTGTTTAATTCTTAATGGCTCCAACAAGCTCACATGCACTTGCCATTGTCACCTACCTGCAGCTCTCCATGCTGCTCAATCTCTGGCAGCCTTCCTATTCGGTCCCTTATCTCTGAGGTCACACTCTATGACCTCGTCCCAGGTCGTTTTCAGTTTGCCTCTCATAACTCCACCCCCGGCATTTACACTTCTCACTTTCTGCACCCAACCGTCATCCTCCATCCATCCCCTCTACATGTCCAAACCATCTCAATTACTCCTCCTCATCACAACACCAATGCACTCTAGTCCCATCCTTCCTCTCAACTCTTCCTTTGTAAACCTAGCACCGTCCCCCCCAGGCCTCACACTCAAGGATGCACTGCACAGCCACCTAATCACTATCATTTCTGTACATTTGAGCCTGCACAATTCATGGTTAAAAAATAAAAAAGGCTACTAAAGGACTACATCTCTATCTGGTTGCTTTCATAAAATACCTACACAAAATATTCTCAGTCACTAAGAAAATGGTGTACAGTACTGCAAGAGGGAACAAGTGTACCAGCATGCACTATCAACAAGAAAAATATTAATGCAGTGTGTCCCAAAGTCTTCATACCTCTGATACTCCAATACTGATTAAATAAAAATAAGAGCTACACCTATCTTTATTTATAGCTTTTAACACTTTAACTGTGTCATTATTGTCAAGAGAAAGTATAAGAGAGAGAGAAGTGTGAGCTGGGAGCCGGGCAGTGAAATGGCGGGGGACAGAGTGACATGGAGGTACTTTGTTTGTGGCCACCCCTTATGGGATTAAGGCATCTGGCAATAGACAGATAGAGTATTTTCAAGTGAAGAGTCATTAATAAACAAGAGGATATGGTACTAATGAGTGTCTGAGTATATGAATGGTAGTTAATAAAAAAATAAATGCATAAATAAACCAGCATATTTAGCATAGTATATAGTTATGTTTCTCTTTTTATGGACAAAAAATTAAAACTGGCCAATTTTCTATCTATCTATTGCCAGACACCTCAATCCCGCACTACAGTATGAAAAAAAAATCTATGGATATACTGTACAAAAAATATTAGTGGAAGCAAAGGGGAAGAAACGGGGGGGGGGGGAGGCCGAGGATGAGATGGAGTGATGGAGTGGAGTGGTATTTGAGAGAGGGTGGTGTGAGCTGGAAGCAAGGCTGTAAAGTGGCACTGAACAGGGCAACATGGAGGTGATTTGTTTGTGGCCATCCCTTATGGGATTGAGGTATCTGGCAATAGACAGACAGAAAATATTAGATGATATTAGTTTAAAATTCATATACAACTGAGGTGAATATGGACAGTGGTAAATGGGCTTTTGGGATACACTGCACGGTTCTCTTTACATGAAAAAGAACAGAAAAAAAAATCTATGGATATACTGTACTGTACACAAAATATTAGACGACATCATTTAAAAAATTCATATGCAGTGACTTATAGTGGATGAAACTGATAAAGGTCCAGTAACATTACATAAGTGCACTAATATATTATGTGAAAATTTATTAATGCATTATGTGAAAGCTGGGAGTAACTGAGGCCTGCATTCTTGTCATTTAAGGAAGCTCCCTTACACCTCTTCTTAAGCAAATTGTTTTGATTTTTTCTTATGCAAGAAAGAAGGAACAAAGGCTAGAAGCCTACACATTGTTCCCTCCAAGAAAAAAAAAATCAAGATGACAAAGACCCAAATTCAAGATCCATTAATTTTGAGATGCTTGGATATACTACGTTTGAAAGACCTGAGGTCATAGGCAGTAGGAAATACAGACAGAGGAACACAGTTCCAGAGATGACCTGTTGCATACATGATGGACTGAGAGTAACGGTTGACTCTTGCATTACTGAAACCATTCTAATATCATCATACTCACCATAAATAATGTACAAAACTTTATTAGCCAGCTGCATCTATAAATAAATCAGTAAAGATGAGGTGTTAGGGAGTTTCCTTACCTGCTGAGAATACAAGCCTGGATGGTGTTAAGACAAGTATGGCAAAATTACCTTCCAGACACTGAAATGTCTCTGTAGCAGCAAAGACTGTTCAAAATCCAAGGAACCAGACCTATCAATATGTACTTCAGCCAGCACAATAACAAATACATGTCAAACTAACAATTTTAACTCAAGTAGTAAGGCAACAGTCTGGAAAATTCGTTACCCTACAATCATCATTTAAATTTCAACATCAAGTGTACTTCTTGTCCTTCTGGTAAGGCTAAGTTATATACAGACAAAATAATCACAGAATACATAATACAGTCTGTCCTCATTATAATTTTGGAATAAATCTTAAAATAATGGGGCAACTGGCAGATCACCTTTATACAGTGGCATGTCCATTCTTTTTCTGTGTCTGTCCTCCTCTCTTCCTATTTCTCCCATCTTTCCTGTCTCTTTTTATTACTCTTCATTCCTTTTCAGGTGGCTTTACTCTGAGTTACAAGTTCAGTGGTTTCATATATGCAGGAAACCTTTTACATTGGGTGGTAACCATATAACCAGCCCATTTGTGTTTTCTATGTGTCAACAAATGGGTTGGTGAGGGTTGGTGCTCCTCCAGGTAAAACAACTATGGTAACCCAAAGGAAAACAGCCACCCCTTGAGGGATTATGATGTCTGGCTATAAATAGTTAGATAAACAGATAGATGTCCAGGTCTTAATGAATGTGGATTACAAGGTAGGGCCAAGCCTTACTCTGGAGGGGCCATTACTACACAATATGCACATATTAAATAAACAAAAATTTCAAATGGGGCACCAGGGGGAGAAGAGGGTGTGACTGGGAGGCCTGGGTCCCTCTGGGGCTATACAGATGGCAATGGAGGCTTAGTAAACAATTCTTCTTAAAATACTATGTACTTGACAGCAATAATGTGCATCTTAAAAAGTGACACACAGTACAATGAGGACTTACTGTACAAAGAAGAAAGTACAGTAAACTCTCACTTATCTGGCATAATTCAGCCAAGCCATACATTGAATAACACGAAACACCAGATATTGCACAGTATCCCCCTATTGGCTCAATATTCGGCATTAAGCCAGATATTGTGTTGCTATCTATCTTGACTCTCTATCTTAAAAACTTTCCCATGTGTACAGTATGAAAACTAAGCATAAAATACAATAAGGTAATGATACAATACTGTAGAGTATTACAGTAATACAGCATCTGTTGGCTACTATTTATGAGCTGGTTGAGGCACCTCAATGCAAGATATTGCATTGAACTGCTAGTTATGTCCTGTTTCAGCATCGGATACTGCATAAATTTCCCAGATATTGCTTTAATAGGACCGAGCCAGCAGCGCCGGATATTGTGATGATGGATAACTGAGAGCTTACTGTATATAATGCACTACTGAAGAGAAGACAACTATGAAATAAGAAGCTAAAAACTCTACCACATAAATTTCACAATCAACAATAAACTAGACAGCAAAACTAAAAATCAAATGTTAACACAGTATAGTATATACCAATAAGAATTTAATTAAGTAACAAGTCACTACAGGACCTATCCTCACTGAGGGGATGCTAAGAATGGTTTAAACTGAAGATAACCACAGCTTGCCATATCAGGGAACTTGGACACTGATAATTACTGTGCTCATCACTTTGCTACTCCCTACAGTCAGTCCATTTTCATATGACAGAGCTACACCATTCTTGCAACTCGCATATTAAGCTGAGGATGCATGAGATTTGATGATGCTTCATTATGAGGTAAGAATGAGTCTCCTTGGTTACTAGACTTGTTTTACTCTAACTTGGCCTAAAATTACCATCTCCCCATCTTGAACACTAAGTTGTACCAATTTAACAATAGATTAACACTAGACACTGATGCTAGTCATGAAGAAGTGCTAGGGAAAGGATGTAGAGCTGAAGCATTGTCTATTTTTGCCACTAACGTATGTGAAGGAAACTGCAAAAGGATGGAAATCTGGGCCAAGTTAAGATAAAGGAACTACAGCCATATCAACCTCTAATCTGACTACACGTGGCCATCAACCAAACTGTAAGGGGGTCAGGGATCTTTGCCTGGTTAAAACAAACACACTATAGCACAGTTGTATGGTTAAATAACAGTGATAACAGTAATGGTGATAATAATAACAGTGATATATATACAGTACCTGGTGGCCATGGCAGTTTTTTTTGCATCGACTTCTTCCTGTTTTGAATTCTTCTCCTGGGCATACACGGCTCGAAGTTCATGTTCCAAATCCTTCATTTCCTGGGAAGATGTGGTAAATAAGTGCATGTGTGGTGCAGGCTTTGAGATAATAATACTACTGATAATAAAAAGCAGTAATGATAATAATAATAACAATCTATCTATCTATTGCCAGACGCCTCAATCCCGAACGGGGTGGCCACAAACAAATCGCCTCCATGTCACTCTGTCCCTTGCCATTTCACTACCACGCTACCAATAATAACAATACTACTACTAATAGTGATAATCATCATCATCATCACTGTCATCATCACCCCTTATGGGATATGGGTGTCTGACAATAGACTGAAAGATAAACAGATGCTCCTCCTCCCCCTCCTCCCCCCTCCTCTTCCTCTTCCTCCTCCTCCTCCTCCTCATATCATCACCCTTACCTCTTCATGTTCCTGTTGCATCTTATCTTTTGTTTCTGTCATTTCCTCTGCATATCTCATCTTTATCCTCTCAGTCTCATCATTATTCTTCTTTTCCAGTTCCTTTATCAACTTGTTCTTCATCTCTGCAAAAGTCTTCTCAATCTCCGTCTTTGTCTCCTCAATTTTCTTTCCGTTTTCAGCTTCGAGATTTGACTGGATCCGTTTCCTCATCTCTTCCATTTTCTTCTTCTCTTGATCTTCAAAATTCTTTATGGCTTTGTTGTGTTCATCTCTGGAAAAATGGATTATAAAGAAACCTAAAAAAAATAATTACAAAACTCAGCTAAAGTGGTATTGTATGGCATATGACAAAAAAAATCAGACAGTATTTTACCTTTTCCACTTCTTGCTTTCCTCTGCTGGCTAATATTCCTAAGCTGAGAGAGGCTTGGTTTGTATCTCTGTCCATAGATACAAAATTTCACCCAATATTTCACCTCTTCTGCTTCCCTTCCACTGCTGGCTAATATTCCCAAGCTGAAAATGGCTTGGTATGCTTCTCTGCCCACAGATACAAAAGTTATTCATATTTCTCTTGTTCTACTTCTTATTTCCCTCTGCTGGCTAATATTCCTAGGCTGAGAGAAGCTTGGTATGTTTATCTGCCCAGTTATACAGAGGATGACCTAATACTTCACCTCTCACATTTCTCACTTTCCTCTGCTGGCTTATATTCTTACTGACAGAGGCTTGGTATGTTTCTCTGGCCACAGATGATTCTCTTTGATATGATGCATCAGGGAAGAAAGTGACAGAACTGCCCCAAGTGTGAAATAGACACAGTGAAATACAGTAATAGGCCAAGCTTTGTACATCAGTGTACTATTTACCATCTACAGTGCAGTACAACTCTGATTAAATGAATACATGATGAATAAACACTGTTCTGTCAAATTCACCATCATCATCATTTTTATCTACATCATCACCACCACCACCACCACCACCACCACCACCACCACCACCTCCACAATCACCATCATCATCATCATCCATCATCGTCATCATCATCATCATCATCACCATTTTTCCCACCTAAGATGAGATGAGGTAAAGCCCAAAAAAAGAAGGGAAGAAAATGCATAAAATTATGAGAGACATCAAAAGCATGTCCAGTGAAATGGGTCAGACACTTATTCACACACACATCATTCAAGTCCCCAGAATCCTGGTTCCATTTGACAGATCTAACCATCTGAGAGAGCTCTGTGTGGGAACAACTGTACTGCAAAGTGTTGCGGCATCCCACATTATGGTGCAGTTGCAGAAAACTGCAGGGAAATCCTTGCAGATGAAGTGCAGGTGTGATTCCACTCCGTCTAAATACCGTGCGGGTGTGGTTGTATTTTCTCCACCGTGGTACATGTGAAAAAGAGTAGAGTTAGTATGAATGAAAAACAGTGAGTCACACACTCTCACAAGACCCAACTCCTGGCAATCTCTAGGGTTGTCCATAATGTTATATGTATTATGGCCACCAGTAAACCTAGTGAAAGAAATTTTAGTCTAGCTGGACACATAATGTCAGCCATCCTGTGTCAATCGTATCTTATTCAGTAATCCAAGTGTAAATGCAAAGAGTAAAGGGAACTAGGAATGCAGGCAGCAGAAGCTATAACAAGAAGGGTTACCAATTTCCATAAGCCTAAAAATATTTCATAAGCATACTGTATTTCAATAAAATTACTGCAATCCTTGTCTTGTTTAAGTTTTTCCTTTCTATACCATATTCTACTTATAATCATGTATAATGGTGTTATGTATACCGTATGAGCATACTCTTGATTACTTAATGTCCAGCAGTATAGTATGTGGATATATGACTGCAGTGCTATTTGTAGGATTCTATTCTGTGGGTGTGGTGTGGATGTGATTCTGTTTATTGTGGGTGTGATGCAGGCACAAGTGCAAGACAACTAAAATTATGATGTAGTGGTGCGGATGTGGATCTAATACTACAGATGCGGTGCAGGTGTGGATTCAAACACTGTACTGGAACCACAAAGAACTCTGCCACCTGTACACACACACACACACACACACATACACACATACATACACACACACACACACACATACACATATACAAACACACACACACACACACACACACACACACAAAGGTGAATATACTGTAGTTACCTGATTTTGTCTTTACCTGATTTTCTTTTCTTTAGTCTTGTACTCTTCAGTTAAGTCTTGCCTCAAAGCTTTTAAATGGGATTCATGTTGGTCTCGCAACTTCCTCTCCTCTAACTCTCGCTCCTTCATCAGTGTCTGCATAAAAAATATCAAATTAAATGTAAATAATGGTAAACTGCCATCGTCTGATTGCGTGGAGATGATGGAGAATGAGTGACTGACTGGAAGAGTGCATATGAGTGAGGTGCTGGAGGAATGAGAGGGGGAGACCTAGGATAAGATGGATGGATGGAGTGGAGAGACATATGAGAGAGGGGTGTGTATGGATGCATGGAAAGATGGAGAATGGGAGACTGACTAGAAAAGTGTATATTAGGCCTTGAGAAAGACAGAGGCAAATTCACCACCTGAGCAAAAACTTTATTTTTATACAAATATTTTCAGCAGATTTCACTCTACAATATGAGAATGGATGGATACAATTTCACCTCTGTCTTCCTAAGGTAAACCCCATGAAATGCTATGGTGTATTCAGCCAAAATGACAAGCAAGAGTTGGTGTCTAGCTTGGGGTGAGAGACGAACTAGCCCGTGGCGCTCCTGGCCAATCACCAGCTTCATCTCTTCCTTGAACCAATCAGCATGAGTCAATGAGCGTCATGTTACAGTTGCTTCAGGGCAGAACCACATTACAAACAATGCTCTCCAAACAGCCAATTTTAAGGATGGCAAGGTCTTCATTTTTGACAAAAATTATAAACAAGGCTTTGCCATTACACCTGACTATGACTTGTCTCACACCAATGAACTCAAGCTTCAAAAGGGAAGGGCCCCAGCTTATACCTCATCCTTTAACTTAGCTGTGATACCTCTGCCAGTCAAGTACCACCAAGCCATATAGATCTCCAGCGAAAAAGCTGAAGACCTCAAGGTACTCAGAGGATACTTAGGACAGTAACAATGTCAATTTCTTGATGATGTCATTGCCAGCCAATCAATTTCACTTACTGCAGAGTAGGAGGTGGAATCAGAAGGTGACCAGATTGACTACTGATTACCAACCCCTACCCTCCTCAGCACACCAGCTTCTTTAGCAGAGCAGACACATCATCTACAGTGAGTGCTACCTTTGTTTAGCATTCATTTATTACTTACAATGATTTAAATTGTTTTTAGAACAAAAAGTTATTATCTCATTAATTTCATTAATGTTCATTTCACATCATTATTTTATTGAACATCAGTTTGTACTATAACCATACTTAACAGTTTATTAGCCACAACAGACATATTCTGCATTAAATGGGCATAAAATGAGACCTCATTCAGCAAAATTAATCAATGTACAGTGGAGATACAGTATTATGATTCGCATTTTGGCAACTTCAACTCTCATTTTATCAAAACTATGTTTGAGTGAGTTCGCCCCAGTCATTTTCAATGCCTCATATGAGTGAGGTGCAGGGTGGAAAGGGGAGGGGGAAACCTACAATGAGATGGAGAGATGGAGTGAAGGGATATGAGAGAGGAGGTGTGTGAGTTGATGAGAGGGCAGCCAAAAGGAAGAGGACAGGGCAGTATGGAGGCAATTTGTTTATGGCTACTCCTTATGGTATTAAGGCATCTGGTTACTGCTTAACAGTTAGATTCACAGATGATTACTGAAGACACAAGGCAACCCAAATGTCTATACCGATCAAACAAGTATATCCATCCATCTCCACACCATATAAGACAGAGGCACAATACACAGACCACTCTCTATAGTCCTCATACTGCTTGGTGCCATGAATTTTATATCACAGGACTGTGCTCTGTACTATATTTACTACAATTCTTTCACCTTAACCCAAATTTTCCTACTTTTGCAACTTATTTCACACAGTTCAGTGGCAGAGAAAGATAATATTGTGGCTCTACATCCTTGACGCAACATCTCTTTGTGACTAACACCAATTACAGAACTAGTGTTAATTTTGTATAAGGTGGTGGCGACCATCATGCACTCATTGATGTTGAGCTGCCTGTTTCTTCCCTCACCTTTATCACTCTTTCTCTGTTATTCTCATCTTTCCTGTCACCTTTATTACTCTTCTTTCAACTTCAGGTGACTCTACACTGAGAGACAAGTTTAATGGTTTCCTGTAACCCAAGAAACCTTTTATAATTCTGAGTAACCATATAACCAGATAATGGGGTGATGTGGGGCCTGATATGGTGCCCTGTTAACTGGGTGAAGAGACGCATATGCAGCACCCATCCAGGAACCAAACCCCTGCACTCTTCCCTGGGCCTAGCTGTGGTGAGGTGCTGTCTGCTGCAAGGGAACATCAATTCAGTGTATGGGTGTCCTACAGGGGTGATTGCTTGCCTGCAGCTGATGGGTCTACTCATCCAGAAAGACAAGGATTGATCAACAACTAGTACTGTTTATCTATTGCTACAACTAAGCATGGAAGATGGAGAAATGGCAATTTTAGGCCAAGTAAAAGTGAAAAGAGTATATCACCTGTTCCTTTTTCACTGCTTCTTCATAGTCTGTGGCCTCTTCAGTCCCAGTGTCATCCTCATCCTTAAGAAGTAAATAATAATAGTAACAATACAAATACTAATAGTAATAATACTAATACTAATAATACTAATACTAATACAGTATTACTAATAATAACAGCAATCTTGCCTTTTCTTTCTCAAAAATGCCAGTTATTCTTAAGGAATTCACAAACACTTGACACAACAGTATTTACTCTTTTATGATTCCAAGAACTGTGATATCATTCATATAAAACAGAAACAATGGCAGCCATTAAATCCTATGACCATCTTCTACAATTTGACATCCATACAATACAGCAGCAACAGTAGCAGCAGTATCTGTAGCCCCAGGATCATCTGAAACATGAACCCAGTGGACTGCAGGATTAAGTTGCCCTTCTCTGACAGTTCACCAACTTCCCTTCAGGGGGGTAGGGAAGGAGCTGAGGCAGGACTGTATAACCAGGGAAAGGAATCAGTCAGCTATAATGGTGCCACTACATGAAGGGGTCCCTCTCCAACACCACAGTAGAATATATTCACATTATATGGTGATGATATGTTTCAAGACATCACAACTTTTTCCATACAACTGGAAAATGCAGACCTGTCAATCACAGGCAAGCAACTGACCCTGCAGGGCCATCCTTTGCAACAGTGAGGCATATGAAAGAAAGTGGAGGTTTGGTTCTTGGATGGGTGATGCATCTGCATCTCTCCACCTGGTTACCAGAGGCACCATAGTAGGCTCCACATCATCCCATTACCAGGTTATATGGATAACACCCAGCACTGTAAATGGTTTCTTGGGTTACAGGACACCATTAGGCTTGTCACTCAGTGTAGTCACCTTAGGAAGAAGTGGGCAGCACTACAGCAAGTAAGTGGATGATGTCACCACCAACTACCACTGCAACCCGTAATAGTGGCCCGACTGGATGCAGGCCACCAAAGGGAGAATAGTGGTTTATGGGAGAGAGCACCTAATGCCTGCAGTCCACTGGGTTCACATTCAGATGTGCCTGGGATTGAAACTACTGCTGCTACCACTACTGTTACTACTACCACTGCTGCTACTACTGTTACTACTACTACTGCTGATACTGCTGCTGTTGAAATTATCCCTGTTAAAAGTTAATACTGCCACCTTGTTTGGGACATTCACTTTACCTCAGTTTCATCATCATCCTTCATCAGCTGAGTCAAATCAACAGTGACATTCTTGATGGCTCCCCCAGATGACACTGTGGCCTTGTCAGCATTCAGATTTTGGGAACCTGGAGTATTACTGTCATTCTTCCCACTCAATTTGGCAACAACTCGGTCTAGGGGATTGACCTTTCTTGTCTTCGGCGGACCTTCCAGCTCCAATTTCCGTTCCTCTGGGGGTTCAGGGTCGTTTTGTTTACCCAGAGGCTCTCTTGGAACTTCTCGACTGCTGCTCACTTGTGTTTTTGGTGTAGCTGGTTTACTCTGGCTGTCTGGAGTCTTTGTAACTTCTTTTGCACTCAGTTCATTTTTCTTAGACAGTTCTGGCTTGACAACACTTTTCTCTGGAGATTTTTCAGTCCTGACAACACCTTTCTCTGGAGATTTCTCTGGCCTGACAACACTTTTCTCTGGTGATTTTTCTACCTTAATGTTACTCTTACTGGGCGACACCACTGGCTTAACACCTTCCCTCTCCATCCTATAGTCTTTGAGGGGGTCATGAGTGCCAGTTTTCCCCCCTGCCATTGGCCTGCCTGTCCCCTCTCCAGCCCAGGGGTCGGGTCCATGGGGAAGAGAGTGGGGAGGGTGGGATGTGCCTGTTTTGGGGAGGGAGGATCCTGGTCTGGTGAGGGCAGTGGGGGCTCGGGCAGGTGGGTTCCTCATGGGCAGTAGGTCAGATGCATCATTCAGCATAATTCCCTCTCCTTCAAGGGCACTGGCTGCTCTAAGTATTGCCTCTTCTTCCTATAAACAAATTAAATGATATGTTCAGTTTACAGAAGCTGCTAACATAAAGACAGATAGAGAGACAGACAGCAGACAGATAGTTAACATAAATAAAAAGGAAGTATTTCATTTATAATCACAGGTACAGTCAGTCATTGTTACAAGTCTGAGACAAGTTCTAAAATACTCTCTCCATACAACTAATTCTGTAAATTTGAAGAAACTGACAAATTTGCTATTAGGGTGGGAATGGAACCTTATCCCCTTCAATATGATTTTTTTTTTAAATCACACTAAAAATAGACAGTTTTATCCAATGATTTTACTCAGTTCCAGCTTGAGGATGTGGTTCAAGTATGTCCGTCTCAAGAAAGTTGGACGCCCCTGCTCTGCATAGTACAGGGTCACCCTTGGGCAAGGTGTAGCACACGTCAGCCCACCAAAAAGGTAGTAGGTGTGTGGTTACCATCATCCCAGGAGGTAGTACTATGGCCCTGACATGGTAGCTGGCCCTACATGACACTCCCAGGCAGGGAACTCAACCACATTTACCAAGTAGTCAAAGTCTGGGCTGAGACTGCTACTCATACATATCTACTACATACAGATCATTCTCCGTTTTCCCAGCACCTCGCCATGTGGAAAAACCCTGTTCCAACCTTAGTGAGGTGCTGTCTGCCACAGGAAAGTGGCTGCTTGCTTGTGGTTGATGGGTCTGCTTGGTCAGACATATTGGGGTAGATAAACCAGAGTAATTATGTGTACAAAGCCTATATCCTGCAGCCAGTGAGTTTAGGAATATGTATAACACTCACCGGATCTTCCGTCTCAGTGTCAAACTCTTCTTCCTCTTCCTCTTCCAATTCCTCCTCCTCATACTCCTCCTCTCCCAAGTCTTCCTCATCCTCATACTCCTCCTCAGATGTGTGAAAGTCCAGGTCATCAGTGTTAAATTCAAATCGTAGGTTCTTTGTCTCCTTCGGCTCCAATAGGCTCATCCGATCTATGCCTGAAATTGGGAAAAATATATTAGTTCTAGGTCTGTCTTCTTGTTGGTTAAGGAAGCC
>JAGKTI010003214.1:44120-59452 GCA_018397915.1 Birgus latro
TTCATGTATGCAACAGGTCAACTTCAAACCTATCTTCCTCTGTATTTTCTACTGCCAATGACCTACAGTCTCTTGAACACAATGTGTCTGGAGATTTTGAAATGAAAGGATCTTGAATTCAGCTCTGTAATTTTTTTTTTTCTTAGAGGGAACAATTTTGCAGACTTCAGGCCTTGGGTTCCTTTTCCCTTACATAAAAAAGGGTCAACTACATCCTGCTGTCCACTGATAAGCCTGGGGTTGTACTACACCTTAGAACTGGGATCTGGTAGTGAATATATGGCAACTCAGTTCATATTTTCCCAGATATCATGTTTGAGGGAGGGGAAGGCCAAGGGTGAGATGGAGGGGTGGAGTGGGGAGTTATATGAGAGAGAGGGTTGTAAGCTGGGAGCAGGGCAGTGAAATGGCAGGGGACCGGGTGACATGGAGGCAATTTGTTTGTGGCCACCCCTTATGGGATTGAGGCATCCAGCAATAAATAGATAGAAAGAAGTTTGGTTCTGTTCTGGGTTTAAAGATCATGTACTTTGAATTAATTCCAGCAACCTTCAATCTGGTAATCCAATCCGTTTCATTAATTCTGGTAAGTTTTGTTTTGTAAATTTGGTCAATAAATCCCATCAAAATTTGTTCCAGTAACTTGTGTAATTTGAGTAATAAATTCTGGTAACATTTCTTCTGGCACTACAATCCAGTAAATTAATTCTGGTAAAACTTGGTCAGGTAATCCATATTTTTTTACTTATTCTGGTAAGCTGACCTGGTTTGTTAATTCAGGAAAATTTTGTTCTGGTAATCCCATCTTGTTTACTACATCGGTTAAAATTTGTTGTGGCAATATGATTTAGTTAATTTATTCCACTAACTACAGCGTTTGGCCATGTGGAGAGGTTGGAGAGTGAGTGACTCACAAGGAGAGTAAGCGAGTGAGGTGGAGGGGAGAGGGAGGGGGAGGCCAAGGATGAGATGGAGGGATGGTGTGGAGAGGAATATGAGAGAGGGCAGCGTGAGCTGGGAGCTGGGCAGTGAAATGGCGGGGGACAGGGCAACATGGAGGCAATTTGTCTGTGGCCATCCCTTTAGCACTAGATAGATAGAACTACAATGTGTTCCAGTAATCTGATCTGGCAGGTTCTTTCCAGTTAAATTTTGTCTTATCCCAAGATGAAAGCAGGATAAGGAGAGTATATAAAGTCAAAAAACATAAATGTATATCACACTCTATATATTCCAAGCATAGGAGCCATGGTGGTTGATTTGGAAACATGACTGCCTTTCACTCTGTTTATCCTGAGTCTCGGCTTTAAATCAGAACCATGGCAGACACGATGAAGTGTTTCTAAATTTCACGTTTGTTAATACCAAATTATTTTACTTATCTTTGAGAACATGTCATATGGTGAGTATTAATATATTCTATAACCATCATCTACTCACCTGATGTAGTGCTGCCTACTTCTTCATTCACCATTATCATTCTTTTTCTGTGTACTCCCACCTCTCTTCCTATTTTTCTCATCTTTCCTGGCACATTTTATTACTCTTCTTTCCTTTTCAGGTGGCTTTACATTGAGTGACAAGCCTAATGGTTTCCTGTAAACCAGGAAACCATTAACAGTCCTTGATGGTAACCATATTACCAACCCTTATGGGGTCCCTATGTGTCAACAAGTGAGTTGGCGGAGGGTTGGTGCCTCTCCCCGTAAAATAACCAACTCAAACGGCCACCCCTTATGGGATTATGACATCTGGCTATAGATAGATAGACGTATTTGCTGCTGCCAAATTATTCTATTTAACCCTGGGGAAAGGTCTTGTTGTGAAGGGGTTGACAGAAACTAAACTGGTAATGTCCAGTTCTTAAAAATCTCTCCTAAACCAAATAAAACAATCTGATAGCCAGAGGAATAAAATAAAGATGATGTGTTCAACATGGAGAGGTTAATACTGAAAGAAATCAAAACAAGAATTGTTTATAATCACCGTTTTACAATGAGCCAACAGTTATCCTTCCCTCTTCTAGCCCCATCAAGTTAGAGATATCAGTATCTCAAATTTTGTGGTTGTATGTATGTTTCTGGTGGTGGAGAGAGATGCCTTTATGTGGTGGCACAGACATGGCTGGGTGGGGGAGCTACCCAGTTATACCAATGTCTCTCAGTCTCCTTCTTATCCCCTGAAAGAAGGATGGTGAGTAGCTGGGGGAGAGTAACTTCAGCCTGTGGTCCACTGGGTTCACATTCAGAGAAGCCTGGGGTTGAAACCACTACTACATTACAGAAATACTTAAATGTTTTTCTCATGTTAGATGTACAATGAGGCAGGATGATGAGTAAATGGAAAATGTGAATGCATTTAAGTATTTAGATAGTGTGATGAGTACAGATGGAAGTTTGAAGGATGAAGTGCATGAAAGGGTACAGCAAGGAAGAAAAGTTGCTGGTTCTTCGAAAGCAGTGATAAGAAATTGGGGAGTGAACATGGAAGTAAAAAAGTCATTGCATGACAGTATTGTGATATCATCTATAATGTATGGACATGAGCTTGGACCTTGGAGGAACATAAGTCAACTGTGAAAGCAGTGGAAATGAGTTATTTGAGAGTGGAGTCACATGAAGAGATAGAATGATAAATGAGGAAATGAAGGTGCATTGTGGTGTGGATGTGGATGTGATAGAAAGCATTAGGAGAAATACATTGAGGTGGTCTGACAGCTAGAAACAACGAGGAGAGTGTATATGAGTGAGGTGGAGGGGGGGAGGGGGAGGAGGCTGAGGATAAGTGTGGGGATGGAGTGGAGAGGTATATGAGAGAGGGGGGTGAGAGCTGGGGGTAGGGCAGTGAAATGGTGGAGGACAGAGCGACATGGAACCGATTTGTTTGTGGCCACCCTTCACGGGATTAAGGTGTCTGAATAGCAATAGATAGATACACAGATGGATAGATTTTAATGAAGAATGCTCTAAAATGTCTCCTTTAACAACTTATACAAACTTTTGCCTACCTTATGTAATGAAATACAGCTACAATAAATATCTTCAATCTACACCATCCATAAGTAGCTAAAAAGCAACTAATCCTAACTGACCTAACTAAGCATCCCTAGGTTAAAAGGCAGACAATGGAAAAAAAAAAATGGAAGGGACAATAAATGAACAGATTTATAGTAGCTGAGGTTCATAAAATGCATAATTACACTGTACGTCAATACTGAGTGTGGTGGCGCAATATGTGACACAATAAATCATACAAACAGCATGGAATCACACCAGGAATTTCAATTCAGCATTGTCCATTGTCACCCAGAATTCTACTTGGTCTTTAAAATACTAAAATATACAGTAATCCTGAATTCTACCTTGTGTTTGTGATACTAAAATATACAGTAATCTTAAATTCTACTTTGTCTTTCCGATACTAATATACCGGTATGCAATAATCCTGGACAATGAAACAACTAGCTAACACTTTGTTATTTTTCACAAAGCTATGATGAAGCTGTACGACTGAAAATGACTGAATTTTAACATGTACAGATTTATTGATGCTTGTCTTATAGTCCACAGCTACTGCGTGAACCACTTTACTGATCAGAAAAATTAAAATGTGTAAGCTGCATGGAAATACTACTGAAGATAACTTTCAAGTCTTGTGTCACTACACTTTTTTTTCAGCTGGCATTGGCTGGATGATTTGGTGGGTCGGGGGAAACCTTCTTACTGTCCTATCCTCTTTTCTTACAAAAAATAGAATACAGCCACAGTACGGTACTCTCTCTTAACATACAGCCTTACACGGACCACTCAGTCTGTTGCTGTCTGCTTTCCTTTATACTTTATTATTCCATCAAGAGCGTTGGGGCCTGGGGTTAGGCTACTCAGTACAGAAATTTAGGGCAAGAATGATCAGTCACTAATCCCTGAGTGGCACTTCAGCCAATAAAACCCCTCATCAATCCATGAATGGGGTGTTTCTGATACTGTACACACACAAAGTGATAATATTTTTCACTCCATTCAACAGAGAAACATATTTTATATTTCATTTTTCATTTTTGCTAACACCCGATGATTTCATTCAACTTAGGAAGAATCTATTTTAAAAAGGATGTTGTTGATGAAGGCTATATCAAATATTATCAGTATGAAAAGGCTCTGAACTGAATAAAATTATCTGAAGGTACTACAAATAAAATAAAAATTATGCCCTTGACTGATGGATTAATTTACATTAGTTAAAAAAAACTGTCTATCTGTCTATCTATTGCCAGACACCTTAATCCCGTAAGAGGTGGCCACAAACAAATCGCCTCCATGTCGCTCTGTTCCCCGCCATTTCACTGCCCTGCTCCCAGCTCACACCCCCCTCTCTCATTGTGTCATGTTACGAGAAAGAATGTGTGTATGTGTGGTGTGACATGGGAAGAGGGGCCACTGTTGTTGTTGCAATCCCAGGCCCATCAGAATATGAACCTAGTAGACTGCATACTGTAGCTGCCTTCTCCTGCAGTCCACCATCTTCCCTGCAGAGGACTGAGAAGAATCTGAGGGAAATTTGCATATCCAGGCAGCAGAGTCACCCAGCTATATAGGTTCCACCACAGGAAGGCATTTCTCACTAGCATCAGGTCATTACATAATTGCAGTGTACTGAGTAGGGGATACAGAGGAATCCCTAGAGGTTATTTATTGAAGCCACTCCTCTTTGGCTGCAGTGTCAGGCTTCAGACTGATTGAAAACATGAGTAATATTCTAAAAGAGACAAATAAAGACCTCTGAAGGAAGAAGCTGGGAACGAGAAGCATGGAGAGACTTAGCAGAGATCTTTGTCCTTTTCATCCTATATCCCAGAGTACAATGTCAGAAGAGGGCAATACTATGGTCCTGCATCCTTTCCTGAGCACTTCTTCATGACTATCACCATATTCTAGTGTTAATCCCTTGTTATTGCTCAGGATTCATGATGGATTGATGCCAATTTTACCCCTAGTTAAAGTAATGGAATATAATGTACAGGACAACTAATATTCAAATCAAACGTATCTGATATCTTACCTTCCTCAGTAACGTTATAGTCAGACGTGAAGACTTCCTCCAGCAGAGTCTGGTTCTGCAGTTGGGTAGTGTCAATGTCTTCCTGCGTGGGGCTACAACTCTTGCTCTCCCTCTCTCCCGCTTTATTGGTGCAGCTCATCCTTCATCCCCCCAATCCTCCTCGTGTTTCGCCTTCAATATCCCCCACCGCCATGGTCCTGTCCTTTCTCAGCAATGCTCTGACGTCCACTAAACCCGCTTCACCTGCACGACTCAATGTTTTCGTTGGGTCGCCATGGGCAACGGGGAAGCCTCGACCAAAACAAAACAAAGCGGCATGGCTACCCGCTTTCCTTTTAAAAATGGCTTCCTTGTAAACATTCCGCTTTCTTTTTAAAAATGGCTTCGTGCTTTCCTTTTAATATATGGTAAACAATCCGCTATCCCTTTAAATTAGTCAACATCATTCACTAGTAAACCTCCTTCTGCGTTTAAATGGCTCCCCCCTTTCGCTTTCAATATCAAACTTCCCGTTTTCCCTTTAAAATATAAGCTTCTCCCTTTTTTTCTTCAAATATTAGACTTGAACCTATTAATTTCGTAATGATAAAAGTTCTAGAGGACAATTTACCTAAAAATTATGCATTCCTTGTAAGAAAAAATGAAGTGTAGATCGAATTATAAGACCCAAACCAAGGTAAATAAAACCCCAAACAAACTGAGGCTGGTGGGTGTCTGTGTAGGCTGTGGAGAGGCTGATTCCTGACCATTTATGAGAAAAAGCAAGAGAGGAAGCTGCTAGGAATGGCCTGATAGAGGGAAAGGACACGTGTACAGCTTCAGTAACACATGTGGTGCTGGTAATCTGCTTCAATAGTGGCGGAAATGTGTTATCGATACGTATGGTACTCGCCTCGGGGGATACGCTGAAGGGGTTAACCGCAGAAGGTATGGCTATTTAAACAAACTGTATTAATGTGATCCTGTAGCCATACTAATATTTGCATTTTCCTGGAATTAAGTTTATTCTGATGATGTTTTCTAACCTAACAACCATACATAACCAGCCCAACTAGTCTTTCTAATCTATCCTAACTAAACTAGCACTCCATCTAACCTGATCAAAAAGCAAGCCTAATTAAGGGTTTTGACTGTCCAGAACTGTAGCGATAGCCAGCCTTCTTAATAGATTTTATACAACCCTAATTAAATGTAACCATGAGTCACATTATTTGTATTTATTTACTGGTATTTATTTATTTTTTAGCCTATGTCAAAGTTAGGGCTGAAGAATGGCAAAGTTATGACAGAAATATATTGCTTTAATGGTGAGGTTTGTTTAGGTTTGGCTTGTAATATCCATAATTAAGGATCCACAAGGAAATACTGTAATATTATTGTGCTGGATAAATTAAAGGACTAATACAATGCAAATAGCTGCTCACACCAGTACTACTATTATTATTAGTATTAGTATTATTACCGTATTATTATTATTATTATTGTTATTATTATTATTATTATTATTATTTACATGATTTTGGTATTGCTGATGGATGCTAATGAGATAGCCTATAGGCCTAACATAATATATATATTTTTTTATGCTTACTTTATGGCATGAGTGTCAGATANCGTAGAGGTATCAATGTTCCTTGGGGTCGGATTTTCGTAAAACACTGGCAGTTTAAATTTGGTTTTGCTGGCTTATATTGAGTGAGATTTAAGTCTGGTTGGCCCTTTTTTTTTTTTTTTTTTAAGATTTGCTTTCTAGATATTGGCAAAGTTTTGTCGTATACTTTTGATTGAGGGAGAGCATAGGGCCATCTTAACCATGGGTACTGTAAATAATCAGTCAGTGATGCCATAAGTTCACCAAAATGGGGCATTTTTGCCCAGAGTATCCTTGGTTGGGGATTAAGATACTGAGAGCCAAGAGGAAGGAAGGACTACATACGCAGTAAAGTTATGAAGGCCTTAGTCGGCTCTGGAGGTCATTGGATGTGATCCTCAAGACATTGACTTTTATGATTTTAAATAGGGTGTTTTAAATTTAGAGGTACCTGTGTGAAGCTACAGAATGTGATGAAGTTTGTTTTAGCCCATCTGATGGAGCCAGGATTTCGAGTGCTTGAATGATGAATGAATGGAAGTGCTGGACAAACATTGGCTGTCTGGATGTTGCTACTCCTCACCATGCTCTAGGGTGGTAGAGGAGGTCCAGTTGATGATGATGAACTAGAACACAGAGGCAAAGTTATCAATGTGAAAGTAGAATGACCAGAAAAGGTTGTGAAATGTTCAACACACTTAATGCTTTTTAAAGTAGTCTGGGTAAGTTCTGGGGTAAACTGGAGATTAGATTAGCTGGGCAGGTTCTGGGATAAATTAGAGATAAAATACAATAATCATCAGCCATATGAGCTCAGTGACACCATAACCATCAGCCAAACTACTTTCCATGTCTGAGAGTCCATCATAGAGGAACTACAGACATCATGGATTGGAACCAACTCAACCCTCTCAGTCTATCTATTCTGTCTATCTGTCTATAGCCTGATGCCCTTATCCTGCAAAGGGTGGTTGCATACAAAACGCTTCTAAGTCACTCTGTCACCCACCATTTGACTGCCCTCCCCCAGCTCACTCCGCCATCCCTCATATACCTCTCATCTCCATCCCTCCACCTCATCCTCAGTCTCCCCCTCCCTCTTCCTCCCTCCACTTTACCCACATACACCCTCTTAGTCAGTCTTTCATTCTGGACAGTCTGATGACTCATATTTCCAGATTTCTGTACTGATTAAAGGTGATTTACTTCATCGTAGGAGAGACTTTTCAAACTAGGGGGGTTTATGCAGCCTTATTAAATCCTACATGAGAGGTCCTAGTGTAATAAAATCATGTGGAGATGGCAAGAGTAAAATGGGAAAAATTTGTTGTTAGATTGAAAGGTTAAGTAAAGTAGTGTAATTATTAGTAAGCTCCAACACACCCTGCTGTATAATTTCTTCTTATGAGTGTACCTGTTCCCTGCATCTGTGTAAATCAAGATCTGGAATGGGAAAAGAATCTTGGAGAAAGAGAGGTTTTTAGATACAATAATCAGAAGATAAAGGAGCATTGTGGTGTTGATGTGGATGTGACTGAAAGTGTTAGGAGACATACCTTGAGTTGGTTTGGCCAGTTGGAGAGGATGGAGAATGAGAGACTGAGTAGAATAGTGTATGTGAGTGAGGAAAGGGAGATCAAGGATGAGATGGAAAGATGGAGTCAAGAGATATATGAGAGAGGGGGTGTGAGCTGGAAGAAGGGTAACCAAATGTGGAGGTGATTTTGTTTGTGGCTACCTCTTACGAGATTATGGCGTCTGGCAATAGATAAATAGGTCGAGGAATGTGGCACCGTGTGTGAGGCTACTGAATTAAGATACTGTATCTAGTACTGTAGTAGGACTGCCGTACCTGTGACCTAGAGAACATCATCTTTGTCCCCAGTGAAGGCAGATGGTGGAGATGAGTAGACCAAGAGGAAGACAGTTTTAAGCAAGGGAAAGGAGTGGACTCCTGAGGATGGCTGGATTGGTGATATGACAGTTCAGAGTGCACATGTAAAAAAGGTGAGAGGTAGACTGGTAATGTGCCCATAAAAGAGAGTGAGTGATCCTGTAGGCTGTCCATGTGAACCTTCAACCAAGAATGTAGTACAGTAATAGGAAATAAATGGTTGATTATACTAAAATGATCATGGCATAATAGCAACGGAGGTCATTGCCACAATTGGGAATAAAAGAAAACTTTTTCCAGGTGAGAGGAAAACTCCAGTGACAAGCCAAGTAACATGTCAGCTGGGTAGGAGAGTTCCCTGCATAGCTAGGTTGATGTGAGAAGAGCTATGGCATTGTCAAAGTTACAGGATAATTGTAGGATAATTGTAGATACAGAGACAGGACATTATGAACCTGGCACATATGGATAATTGTAGGATAATTGTAGATACAGAGACAGGACATTATGACCCTGGCACATATCCTACAAACTAGGTAAATAAACTGCTATGTGTAAAAGTATGCAAGCATATGAAAAGAGACACTTATTGTAGTTCTTCCACCTTAACTCAGTCAGGATTTTAGCCCTTTTGCAGCATATTCCATGTAGTTCAGCGGCAGGAAAAGACAGGACTGCAGCTTTACATCATTTTCATTGCACTGCTTTGTGTCTAGCATTATATTTTAGTGTTAGTTTGGCATTCAAGATGGAAAGAGAACAGTTTTAGGCCAGGTTACAAAAATACAGCACTCACTTTCAGTACCTGCCATAGTTTATAGGGCACATGAGCATTGTGAGATGATTGTGCTAACAGTGAGGCACTGTTGACTTTCATCAATGTATGTAGCCCTCTAAATCTTGATAGCAGAAAAGTGAAATACATATCTGAAGACTCTTTTCATGCTCGTAGTGTGTTTTAATGGTACTGTATTTACTTATTACTGTATTTTTTAGTGGGAATTAGTGTTAAAATGATGATGGTGATGCTTACAGGATTTTACTGTAACTTATCCCAGATTTTCATCCTTGTACAGTTTATATCATGTAGCCCAGTGGCAGAATGAAGCAGTGATGTGACTCCACATCCTTTCCATGACAGTTCTGTATGATTAGCATCCTATCCTAGTTCTGATCCATAATAACACTTCTGTTCACGTGAGAGAGATGGCAATTTTAGGCCAAGTCAGAGTAAAAAGGGTATAGTTGTTGTGCTTACTCTTTTCTCCTTTTCTCTCTTTTTGTTTTTTAGGTAATATAGCCATCCAGAATTATGAGACGAAGTTCAGTTATGCTTACTTGCCGGAGGCCGCTACGCAATGCTGTCTATATATTGTCTTGTGTGGGAGCATTTGTACTTGGTTGCCTTATGACTATGATGTCCGTGGATCCAATGAGTTGCGATTATAACCAGTGTTCGGAGAAGATAAAGCACACAGTTGTAGATGACACAGATGCCTGGCTGGGCTCGTGGAAAAGAAATAACAAAGGCATTGAGAAGAGTGTTTTTCTGGTCATTGTTGTTCTTACGGCTCCAGGCAATACAGAACAGAGGAACGCAATGAGGCAAACATGGCTTAGTGATGAAAAGTCTGATACACTTCATTTATTTGTGATTGGCACCAGTAGCTTAAACCCTGAGCTGAATTCATCCATTCATATCGAACAGAAACGTTTTGGAGATCTGCTTTTACTCAGTAGTTTTGTTGACTCTTACCAGGCACTATCCAAGAAACTTTTGGCAAGTTTGGTGTATGTCCACTACACCATAAGGTTTCGTTTTCTCTTGAAGTGTGATGATGATACTTATGTCCAGTTGCCCCAGCTTCACAAGGAACTTAAAAATGTGCCATACAAACAGCGCTTACACTGGGGTTTCTTTGATGGACGGGCAACACCGAAGAAAAGCGGACCTTGGAAAGAATCGGACTGGTTCCTGTGTGATCGCTACCTGCCCTATGCACTCGGGGGCGGGTATGTCCTCTCATCCGATGTCGTAACCTTCATTGCCACAAATTCAAAATACTTTAAACTCTACAGGAATGAAGATACCTCACTTGGCGTCTGGCTTGCTCCCTTGGATCTGCATCGTGTTCATGACACTCGCTTCGATACAGAATATAAATCAAGGGGATGTAACAACAAGTATATAGTGACCCATAAGCAGAGCACAATACACATGCAGGAGAAGTTTACCTCACTGAAAACCACCGGACTTCTGTGCCAAGAGGAGTTCCAGGTTCGGAAATCTTTTAATTACAACTGGAACGTCCCTCCTTCACAGTGTTGTATTAGAAACGATACCTCCTTACCATAGATTATTTTACTTAAGTCTGCCATTCAAAAGTATTATGTAGATGATCCATTATGAGAAGTGGAAGTGTTGGGTGGGATTATTTTATTTAAGTCTGCCATTCAAAAGTATTACAATCCATTACGACAAGTGGAGACGTTGGGCGGGAGAGAGAGAGACAGGTTGGAGTTTGAATTCCTAATTTTCTTCGTTTTGGACTACACAGAACTCTGAAGATGGGTTCTGTGTAGCCTGAAGTATTAGAGAAAATAAAGAATTCAAGCTCCAACCTGTGTCTTTTTCCCACCCAACATTCTGAAAATATTGTGTTTATATTTGCAAACTGTATGTCCTCTTAATGTCACAAGATATTAGGCTGTAAATTAGTTACGAGTAGTATTACAATCCATTACGACAAGTGGAGACGTTGGGTGGGAGAGAGAGACAGGTTGGAGTTTGAATTCCTAATTTTCTTCGTTTTGGACTACACAGAACTCTGAAGATGGGTTCTTTGTAGCCTGAAATATTAGAGAAAATAAAGAATTCAAGCTCCAACCTGTGTCTTTTTCCCACCCAACATTCTGAAAATATTGTGTTTTACATTTCCAAACTGTATGTCCTCTTAATGTCACAAGATATTAGGCTGTAAATTAGTTACGAGTAGTGATGATAACCTTAAATGAGATGTAGGTAATGTTTATAATTTTTAATGTGTTTTAAAGGTATATTTTTGTATTTTGTTGCATCAGATAATCTAAAGAAATTGGGTATTGTAACAGTGTGTATTTATTAACTATTTAAATTTACTATTGAAGTACAGTACACGTTCTCTACCATGACATAGATAATTCACTGGTATGGTTAGCTCTCTAATTGTGAGAGGCTTCTGTGATCTGCATAAAATCATTTATCGTAGATTAGAATTAAATATGAAAGTCTTTATTCCTAGCCAAATTGTGATGAAAATACTGTAGTTTTTAATATATTTGGTAATCTGGGTTTTTGTAAATCTTGGTAAAATTGTCTGTCATTAGCAGAAGTTAATAAGTAGGTAATTCATAGCCAGGTTAAACTACATGTCCATCTATCCATCTGTCTTTGTACAGCCAGACACCATAATCCCGTAAGGGGTGGCCGTTTGTCTTTGACATAGTTGTTTTACTGTGAGGGCACTAACCCTCCGCCAACCCACTTGTTGACACGAAGGGAACATGTATGAGTTGGTTATGTGGTTACCACCCAGCGTAGTAAATGGTGTTCTGGCTTACAGGAAACCATTAGACTTGTCACACACTGCAAAGCTGCCTGAAAATGAAGGAAGAGTAATAAAAAGTGACAGGGAAGTTGGGAGAAATAGGAAGAGAGGAAGGCAGACACAGAAAAAAAATGGTAAAGGTGAAGGAAGAAGTAGGCTGCACTACATCAAGTGAGTGGATGACGATTGCCACCACCTACCACCAGCTACAGTATAATATAGCTATATGAATTATTGTCGAGTTTCTCTCATCTGATTGACTAACATACACTCTTGACCCATAATTTCTCCCACTCTGTATCCCCATCCCAGTCAGATAGGAAGTCATAGCCACAGTTTTACACCAATTGTTGTTTATTTAAAGCCTTTCTAGACTGCATAAGGAGGAGTGTCAATGCAAAGTGTTCCTCATGTACGCAAGCTTCATACTATAGGTGGTTTATTTTCGTCTGGTGGGATTGGCCCATTTTAATACCTTGAATACGGTGTCATGGCTTCATAAAATTGCATTAGTCTTAGAGGCAGCGATGGGTCTCCTTGGTTACTAGTCTGATTTATCCTCTAATTTGACTACATACTCAGCACTCCACCAAGCTGAAAAAGGGTTATGGATCTGTCAGATGAAATTACACAGCCATACCACCAAAGTACTCTACCATTGGTCTTTATTCAGTGTGATATATTTGTCTGTCTGCCTGCCTGTGTCTGTCATTTGATGTCCCTATCTATCTACAGTATCTGTCTATCTTTCTGTCTATCTGTTGCCAAATGCCTTAATATGATGACCTTTTCTAATACTCTTTTTTCCCTGGAGTTGGTTGAGAAGATGAGCAGAAACTATTGCATGTGATTGTACCTTTGGCTGGGCTTTTATCGCAGTGCAAGTGTGAATTATATGTGTGCAAACACAAAAAGGTACTGTATTATATCTGGTATGATCAGTATGAAAAATTGACATACTGTTCCCCTGTGTCTACTTACCGTACTCCACTTTGGGTATGTCTGCCACCTCCTCCGTGACATATAAAAGAGGGTCATTTTTTGGCAAACTCTCAAGCCATTCACAGCTTTAGAATATTAACAACAGAGGAAACTGAGAATTAGAAGTGAATTATTAGGCAAATTCCTGTTCCCAAATGTAGCTGATGCAATAGTACAAGGATAATATAAAGTACTGTAATATATGATCTATTTTGAACATAGCCTTACATTCAAAAATGGTCTCTATCTGTCTGTATGCCATGATCCTGTAAGGGGTGGCCATTTGTCTCTGAGTTACTTGTTTTACCAGGAGAGGCACTGATCCTTCACGAACCCTTTTGTTGACATGTAGGGAACATGTATGGGTTAGTCATATGGTTATGGTACCATCCAGTATTGTTAATGGTTGGTAATTGGTAACTGATGCAACATAAGCAGTGAGACAATCTTGATGATTAAATATACCTAAACTGGAGAATCATTATGTGAGTATAAGAGGGAGAGGGAGGGGGAGGCCAAGGATGAGATGAAGGGATAGAATAGAGAGGTATATGAGAGAGTGGGGTGTGAGCTGGGAGCAGGTCAGTGAAATGGCAGAGGACAGGATGACATGGAGGCGATTTGTTTGTGGCCACTCCTTACGGGATTAAGGCGTCTGGCAATAGATAGACAGATAGAAGATTAAAAAGAAAAGAGAAGAGTTTATGGGCATAGGCAGTAGCACCAGCTGATCAGAGCAGTACTCCCGTGGATAGGAGTGCGGATGATAGGGAGGGCTGGAGCTTCTGATTGATTAGTCTGTATGATGGAGAGGTTTTATTCTGTTATTAATGAAGTGATGTGGTTCAGTTCCCCACCAAAGACTGAGAAGTTCAACACTGTCATTAGTTTATCAGTCATTTCACAAGTTCCTTTTAAATCTACTCTGTTTGATCTTGATTAGGTTATTACATTGTACAGTGCCAACATTTATTGTGTCATACTGTATTATTGTATTGTATTGAAGTAGATGTTATGATGTACTGTATTTGTATGTGTGTGTGTGTTGTGTGTGTGTGTATTTACCTAATTGTATTTACCTAATTGTGATATACAGGAAATGAGCTACGCTCGTGGGGTCCCGTCTCTATTTCTCAATAAGTCAAATTTTGCCTTAAACTCATTTAAGTTTTTAGACTGGACGATCTCTTTGTCCAGGCTATTCCACAGGTCTATACATCTATACGGAAAACTATATTTCTTGATGTCCTTCGAGCAGCTTGGCTTCTTTAGTTTCATTCCATGTCCTCTTGTTGCTCTCTCATCCCACACAAACAGATTTTCTCTGTCAATTTTATCTACTCCTATCATGGTCCTGAACACTGCAATCATGTCACCCCTCTCTCTCCTTTCCTCTAAGGAGGGCAAATCCAGCCTTTCCAGCCTCTCTCTGTATGGCAAATCTGCCAGACTAGGGACCATCTTGGTTGCTGTTCTTTGTATTCTCTCAATCTTGGTTATATCTTTCTTTTTGTGTGGGGACCACACTACTGCTGCATATTCTAACCTGGGCCGGATCATGGCCACTATCAATTTTTTTATCATCTCCTCATCCATGTAATGAAATGCCACTCTTATATTGGTCAAGAGTTTATATGTCTCTCTCACTATCTTATTTATGTGCTTTTCAGGTGACAAACTATCCTGGACCAGCACTCCCAAATCTTTCTCTTCTCTCGCTTTTCTAATTGGTTCATTACCCATCAAATAATTCAATGATGGCCTCTTGGTACTTTTACCCATTTCCAATATGTTACATTTTTTTGCGTTGAATTTCATTTCCCACATCCGGCTCCAATCATATATCCTATCCAGATCCTCCTGTAGCATTTTACAGTCCTCTTCAACCTCTACCTTTCTCAAGATCTTTGCATCATCAGCAAACAGGCTTGCGTAGCTGTTCACTCCATCTACCATATCATTTACATAAATCAAGAACATTACTGGTGCCAACACCGAGCCCTGTGGGACACCACTTGTTACTTCCCTCCATCCAGATGTCCTGTCCTTTATTACTGTCCTCATTTGTCTGTCACTCAAAAAGTCTCTCATCCATTCCAGGAGGCTTCCCTTCAGTCCTCCTATATGCTCTAATTTCCATAATAGTCTCTTGTGGGGTACTTTGTCGAAGGCCTTCTCCAAATCTAAGTACACACAATCCACCCAACTGTCTCTCTCCTGT
>JAGKTI010003215.1:0-18094 GCA_018397915.1 Birgus latro
CTGCTTCGGTGGTCGCTGTTCCTCTGAACTGTCTGCTTGCATCCCTCCACCTCTGCGACAGGCGCGTGGTGCCCGTCTGGCAGCAGACTCTCGTCCCTTTTCTGTCCAACTCTCTAATGCAAGAGTTGGCCGTTGCTCCCAGTCCTTCATTTATGCAACTGGTCAACTCTGGAACTGTCTCCCTCTGTCTGTATTCCCTGCTTCCTATGATCTCCAATCTTTCAAGCGCAGTGTGTCCAGGCATCTCGAAATGAGTGGATCTTGAATTTGGCTCTCTTTTGTATTGTTTTTACTTTTTCTTGGAAGGAACAGTATGCGGGCCCTGGCCTTTGGTTCCTTCTTCCTTGCATAAAAAAAAAAAAATTCACCACACACTCCATCAGTTCCTGGGACTTTCCCAATTTTGACTTTCCTCATTGCTTCCACTACTTTCATCCTACTGACCTCTTCCTCCCTTCTCATCCTCCTCTTTCTCCGAGATATCTTCCAGTCACTTGGACTTACGTTACTTTCGTTCTCTATTTTTAACAGTTCTTTAAAATGTTCTCTCCATCTGTTCAATTTTTCTCCCATCTCCAATCGAAATCTGCCATTTATATCATTCACTTCCCTACTACGTTCTTTATCACCCTGTCTAACTATTTTATCTCCTTCCAGAACATTTTCTTACATTCCCTCCACTTTACACTCAAATACAGTATCTTTCAAATTCATCATCCACCTTGTTTTTACACTCTCTTACTAATCTTTTCAACTCTCTCTTCCTCTTTACATATAACTCTTCCTTCCCTCTTTCAACTTCCTCCATGCCTTTGTCTCCCAGCCACTCACTGTATGATTCTTCTTTTGCTCCATAGATTGTGTCACCTCTTCATTCCACCATGCTGTTCCTTGCAACCCCATTCATCTTGCCGTCTCCCCATACACCACCTCACATGCTGTACATATTTCTTCTGTGAATACATTGCACACACTTTTCACCTTCCCCATCTGCTCCACATCATACGTACCCAATCGCTTCCCCACTTTTCTCTTATATTTTGCTTTTTTTTTTTTTTTATCCTTGTCCAACCTTCCTACCCTCTTTGTATTGGCTGCGTCCTCCCTTCCTTCTATCTTTCTATTTATCCATCGCATTTCTACCTTTACTTTCACAACAACCGAGGTGGTCTGAGAGTCTCCTATCCAGCACATATCTTCTCATTCTCTCATCAACCCACACACATATTCCGTCATTGCCTTTCGTTCATTTAGTTTACCACCCACCCTCCTCATCACTAGCCATGTTGACCTGTGGACCATTTTGTGCCCAAAGAGGGTATTGGCTATCACCAATACCCTCCCAGCACAAATTTTCACTAGAGCACTATCATATCCTGTGGGAGTAGACTATAGCACCAGTCAAGCAGGGCAGTACTCCCAAGCTGGAGGGAAATCTGATGACGAGGAGAGCTGGAGCTCCCGTTTCACCAGTTCCCGGAACTAGTTCCCGACAATACCACTTTGCCGTACTTTTTCAGTGTTTCATTAACCCTCCGATATCTCCCAGTCCCGAGCAATTTCGGATTTTTTTTTTTTTTTTTTTTGCTCAAACCCTCTCTTTTGGTGAGAAACATTGAAAAATCATAGAGAAATCGCCCTCCTGAGCTTATAAATGTTGCTACAGGTGATGAGTCAGCCTTACCTTTCGTTCTCTCTCAGGGTATCTGACCTCAAAGAAAACGAACTATGGGAGGGTAAACTAATTCAAGCCACTTTGAATTACGTATTTATTTATTTGGTACGAATTTGTGTAGTATAAGACTATATTGGTTTTCATGCAATTATATAGGCAATAGAAGCATTGTTCAGTCACCAAACACATCCACATATGGCAGCTTCCTTTACGACATTACCACCTCATCACTTCTGTTTCTTGCTCTAGCTCCTTTATTTCTTTTTCCTCCACCTCAGGAATCACTTTCACTGTGAATTTCGACATTGGAGAGACTATGGCGCGGCATGTCTTTACTGGCCAGGTCACTGCTAACAGGTGAATTGCCGAGTGTGGGGGGTAGGGGGGGTCAGGTGGGGCCAGGCAGTATCCCCACTTGACGCAGATAGAGGAAGGTCTACCACATATGCCTACCAAAAATCACCCATGAAACTTGAAAATTGTGCAAATTATGAACCTTGCAATTGCACAACGCACCGGTACAACGATGGGTCTAGTTGTGACAAAACGTTGCGACGTACCCATACGTCCACGGGATGCCTCGGTTTAACATAGAGAGTAGGCCAGCACACTCTCCAGTACAAGTTTCTCTACCTGTCAACACCAGACTACATGCACATTACGCATTACACTTCAAGTTCAAAAATAAAATAAAATGGCATCATTTAACCAAGCCTCGGAGTCCCCGCGGGGGGGAGGGGGACCATAAATGCCCCCACCGTCCACTCTTGCCCCAGTGACAACTCAACGAGTTGCCTGGAACCACTGTCTGATTCACTTTTTCGTTTCTGCAACATCCGCGGCCTTTTCGCTAACTTTCTCTCTGTTGAGCACCACCTCTCCTCCTCTAAACCTCAACTTCTTAACTGAGACTCAGCTATCTGAGGCAACTGATACCATACCCTTCTCTGTATCCTCCTACTTCCTCTGTACTCATTGCAAAGCCAAAGGTGGCTGTTGTGTATATGAACGCAACAAATTATCTTGCTCTCGTTTTCCTGAACTTGATTCTTCTGAATTCTCTACTCCCTGGCTTTGGCTTTCCTGTTATTCTCCGACCAAATATATCTGTGGCGTTTACATATCCCGTAGGTCTTTAGACTATGAAAACTTCTTTGACTATCTTTTGCGATGGTACACATCCTATCCGTTTCTCCTTTCCCTGTAATCTCCATTCTAGAAAATTTCAATGTTCACCACCACCTTTGGCTCTCCTCTCCTTTCACTGATTCACCAGGTGAATAAGCCTACATCTTTTCTGTTCTTAATGACCTAGTGCAGCTTGTGCAGCAACCTACCCATATCCCTGACCGCCTTGGAGAGAGTTCCAACATACTTGACCTATTCCTTACAAGTAATCCTTCTGCCTACACTGTTAATCTTTCCTCTCCATTGGGCTCCTCCGTCCACAGCCTTATCACATTAACATGTCCTATTGCTCCAGTGTAGCCTGTGGACCCTCCAAAGAAATGTCGGTTGTGGCACTTTGGAGCTGCTGATTGTGAGGTCCTCAGGCAGTACTTCTTAGATTTCCCCGGAATGATTCATTATTGCTTCCATGGCCAGGAGCAATCTGAATATGCCTTGTACATTACGAAGGTTATTCTCCTGGGCATGGAAGCAAACATTCCTTTCTCATATCCTTTGACTAATGCAAAAAGGCCTTGGTTGAATCACGCATGTTTTAATGCCATCCACAAGGGGAGGGTTTAGAAAAGATACCCGAGCCAACCCACCCCTGCATCACATATTTTGTATGTTTCTGCCCAGAATCGTGCTAAGTGTATTCTTTGCTCTGCTAAAAATAATATCATCCGTTCTGAAGGATCTCAACTCTCTAACTCTAATTCTTCCCGCTTCTTCTGGCACCTTGCCAAAAACCTTTCTAACAACTTTACCTCAACATCCTTCCCACCTCTTTTCTACTCTGATGGCTCTATTGCTATTTCTGCTACTGATAAAACAGATTTCATCGCTCAGACTTTCTCCTCCAATTCCACCTTAGACGATTCTGATGCTGTTCCTCCATCACTTCCCCCCTCTGACTTCCTTGTAGCTGACATTAAAATTTCTTTAACTGATGTACTTTCTGCTATCACTGGCCTCAGTGCTAATAAGGCATATGGGCCTGATGGGGTCCCTCCTGTTGCCCTGAAGAACTGTACTTCTGTGCATACACCCTGCCTAGGTAAACTTTTTCACCTTCGTCTGTCAACTTGTATGTTTCCTTCTTGCTGGTAGTTTCCTCTCATTCAGCTTATCCCAAAGAAGCGTGACCATTCCCAATCCTCTGACTGTCGCCAAGTTGCTTTAACATCCTGTGTCTCAAAAGTTTTCGAGTCTGTTCTTCATAGAAACATTTTAAAGCATCTTTCCTATCACAACCTAGTTTCTGATCGTCAGTATGGATTCCACCAGGGACGCTGTACTGGCGATCTTGTCACTTACCTTTTAGACTTCTAGTCATCCTCCTTGACATGTCAAAGGCTTTCGATCGAGTCTGGCATAAATCTTTAATTTCCAAACTGCACTCTTGCGGTTTCTGTCCTTTATCTGTGCCTTAATCTCTTGCTTCCTTTCTGATCGTTCTAAAATCGCTGTTGTAGACGGCCACCGTTCTCCAAGATCTATCAACAGTGGTTTTCCTCAGGGCTCTGTCCTATCACCAACTCTTTTCCTTTTTATTCATCAGTGACCTAAGCTGTACATCTAATCCTATCCACTCATACGACGATGATTCCTCGCTTCACGTTTCCATTCATTTTCCGCAATCTTAGCAGTTACTTTCAACAAACAAGGCATGAGGCTATGGCACACATGATGTCTGATTTGGCTTGTATCTCTGACTGGGGTAAAAGTAATCTTATTGTTTTTAATGCATCAGACACTCAGCTTACTCCATTCATCATCAACATATCATTCATCATCCAATCCTACGTTGCCCAATGAGGAGCGTAGGAGCCCGGGGCTAAGGAAGTTGGTCCTGACTTTTAAGATGAGAGTGACCAGCCTCACTCATTCCTGAGCGTCATTTTGTGAGCAATAAACCCCAACCACCCCTCAGTTATAAGGTTCAGTCCGATTGGAGCGTCATAATTACCCACTATACAACAAGGCACCAAAATCCGGTTATATGTTTACCACTGAGCGTAGTAAATGGTTTCCTGGTATACAGGAAACCATTTAGCTTGTCACTTAGTGTAGAATCACCCACATGCAGAAGGAATAGGAAATAATGAAGGAAAGAAAGACAGAAGAGGGAGTCTAAAGTCACCCATAGGCAGAAGGACGAGGAATGAAGGAAAGAAAGAAAGTGAGAATGGAAAGAAAGGAGGATGGAGGAGAGGAAAGGGTAGACACCCGAGAATAGCATTACATCGAGTGAGTGGATGTAGTGCTGCTCTCTTGTGTCTGCCCTTTCCTCTCCTCCATACTTCTTTCCTTCCATCCTCTTCTTTCTTTCCTTCATTCTCTCCTCGTCAGCCCCACAAAATCTTCCTCAGGAGTACCCACTAATGTTAAATAATATCCAGCTCAATCCTGCATCATCCTTAAGCATACTTAGGGTTTCATTCTCTCGGGATTTATCTTGGAAAGATCATAATACATCTCTTGTAAAATCTGTTTCCAAGAGATTAGGTGTGCTAAGCCGACTCTTTACCTTCTTTACCCTTGCACAGTTGTTGACTTTATATGCGGGTTTATTCGGCCCTGTGTAGAGTACAACTCTTATATGTGGGGAGGCTCCCCACATACAGCTATTTTCAACAAGGTGGAGTCAAAGGCTTTTTGTCTTATTAACTTTCCCCCTCTTACTGGCTCCTTTCATCCCCTGTTTTTTGCCACACTGTTGCATGTTTATATCTTTCCTATCACTACTTCAATGGTCACTTCTCCTCTGAACTTTTTGCTTGCATTCCTCTACCTCTGTGACAGGCTCATAGCACCAGTCTAGCAACAACCTCTCATCCCTTTTCTCCCCGACTGTCTAATGCAAGAGTTAACCGTTACTCCCAGTCCTTCATTTATGGAACAGGTCAACTCTGGAAATGTCTCCCTCTGTCTGCATTTCCTATATATTAGGATCTTCAGCCTTTCAAACGCAGTGTGCCCAAACATCTCCAAATGAACGTATCATAAATTCGGCTCTCTGTTGTATTGTTTCTGCCTTTTTCTTGGAAGAAACGGTTTACGGGCTCCTGGCCTTTGGTTCCTTCTTCCTTGTATTAAAAAAAAATCTCATCCAGTTCTGCAGACGTACTCCACTCACCAACTACTCCATCCACTTTCACATTCCCTACTTTTTCATCCACATCTCCATTCAAAAACACGGTATCACTCCTCTCAGACCTTCCTGTGCCTGCTTCCAGCTTTTGCCAAGAACTCTTGTTTCACTCTACTCACACTTGTATTCGCACTTTCAGTCCTACCCACACAGTCCTTGAACCAAGTGATTCATACTCCCTGATATTCTCCTGCCATGTCTTGCACACAACAATACATACACCCTCCTTTGGCCTCTCATTCTCACCTACTCGGACTCCTGCACATAATTCATTTCCCCATTCTCTCACCTTACCATTTGGTTTGAGTCAAACCACATATATCCACTTTTACTCATTCAAGCACCTGGATAATCTCTCTCTCACCTCATTTTGCGCATCCCTCACATTCCACGTAGAAAACTGTATTATGTCCTTTGTCTAGCCCTCGGTCGTCATCTGTGGGTCAGTCCTGCTCCGAGGCATATTCTTTGTCTTTTTTGTTGTTTTCTGGGGACAGGCATTCACCCTCAACCAACCCAAGTGCTGCCATGTAGGGAACAAGTATGGGTTGTTTATAAGGAAATTCCTTGTTCCAGTTGACTGATGGAGCATTTCACAGTGCTCGGAACAACTAATGAAGCAGCACTTTTCTGTTGAACCCGTGTAGGATTCGAGATTGGAACGATTCTTAAAGCATCTGGAAAATTTATTTGCCTCACCTGACGTATAATTGGTATTGTACTCTTCTCCCATCATCTTTACATGGTGTAAGCCATCTTCTGCGTGAAAACCATTAATGTGCTGCATTGCCAGCTGCCAGAGATTACGTTATGTGTAAAGTCTCTTCATATATTTTTTTTTTTTACTGGCAGACAGTACATGTTGAAATCATATGAAAAAAACAAACAGAAGAAACAGTTCATACGTGAATTATTTACTGGAGAGACTCAGAGGGTTACTTAGATCAAATACTGTAGTTTCCTGTCAGAATAGTCCAATGAAAATATTTAACAATGATTTTGATAGTACTTACTTTATGTTAGAAAAGTGATAATAGCGTGACACGGGTGAAGGGTGTGATCGCCTAGTGTTACCAATGTTTAGTCATACAAGTAAGTACAGATCACTAATAATGCTACAGATCACCAGTAGTATCAACATAGTTATTTGTAGTCCTAGGATACCAGTCCCAATGATCAAGGGCACATAAAACCAACTAAATTAGTAGGTGGGCATGGCTGTTATACTTGAAATAAATGTAGCTTAATATAGCTGCAAAATCACCAATCCCTTCCAAGAACTAGAGAAAAAGAGCTCTAACAACCCATCAACGGGTGATCTACAGCCTTTTGTATATACTGTATACTGATCACATGTAGATCATATACCCGACTGTGGAATGTGCTAGATATGAGTATTCCATGGTGTTTATTCAGCCGTCCGTACGATGTTTCTGTGGTACAGGCCGTGGTGAGGACGGGCGAAGGGGACAACGTGGAGTTGGTGTGTATCGTACATGGACGTCCGCCGCCTGACGTGGTATGGACGCATGACGGTACCCCTCTGCCAGACACTATGATGGACACCCAGCTGCACCTACCAACCCACTCCCACACCACTCTTGAGACTGCTGCCAGCCACAGCCACAGTCTCCTTGCCCACAGACACTCCCTTTCCATTAACCCCGTCACAGAGAAAGACTTGGGAGCCTATGTATGCATTGCTGAGAATGCTCATGGTCAGAAAAACGAAATAATCCAGATGACTGGTGAGGTTCTTTGTGGAGAATTTACATATTAACTGGATATCACCTTACTATTTTTATATTGACTCATTTTCAGACTTTAACAATATTGCTGCAAATATAAACACTTCACTTGATCGTGGTTAAAGCTAAACACTTTTATTTTGTTCTGGTACACTTACTACTGCCAAGATGTTGATAATACACCTGGCTGCTTTTTGTTCCAAGTTCCTACAATACTTTCTCGGTGGTTCCCCCAGCTCTTCCGGAGCCTCCAAAGATCACCAGCAGCCCAAACGGTGGTGAAAGCAGGAGTTATACCCTCACGTGGGAGTCGGAGAGCTTCTATCCTATCACAGACTTTATCATCAAATACCGCAAGACACATCTGGGAGTCTGGCAGGTAAGACCCTGTACTGTAACCTCACTATCACGCTTTCTCTTCTGTAGCCTTCATTCTTTTGCCAGTCAGCATAACATCGCTTGTGATATTGTCAGCTCGTTAAATCTTTGTGTCAAAACTGCTTTCTGTTCATATATATACTGTATATATATTTTTTTCAAGTATACATTCACAGCATTTTCGTGACCTGAACGATTAACCTCTTCACCAAGATGTCGTACTATATGTTGTGTTCCTTGTATATTAGACCATTTTTTGCATCTTAGGAGTCAGGCTAAAAGAACCACATAAAACTATCATTAACGTTCGTGGTGTGAGAGGTCTATACTATGGTAAATAAAGTCGTATGGAAGCAAGAATTTTTTTTTTCTATTTTTATTTTTTCATGCGTCCGACTCTGGGCATAGGCTTCACAGCTTGCTATCAAGGCCCAGCATTCCTCCTACATACCATACACCTCTACATATCTACACTAATGTATCATTGTAATGACGGTATTAATATGGGCCAGATGTGAAAAAATCAATAACTGATGATTGAGGGTTGTGAAAGTAAAATGTGTTATTGGAACAAACGAATAATACTGCTGAGTAACACACGGGGAAGTACTGATACGTAGGTGCTGAAGTATGTGAAGAAAGGATAAAATACTGCGATGAAAGTGTAAACATTATTTAACCTTTTCTCTGTGATGGGAGATTAGTTTTTTCTTACTGCCTCCAGACGATTCTGTTCGAAGCTGGAAAGGCCTCTTGCATTGAAGGGGTTAATGAAGGCTGTAGTCTAATATCTCCTGTTCAAGGTTTCCTCTAAGCTGAATAAGATTGTCTGTTGGCGGGAAAATAGAGCAAAAACGTACGAGAGAAAAGAAAATTTCAGAATGCCTGAATGGTTGGAAATGTACTTCATGAATGATAGCAGGCTAGGATTGCACCCATGTATTATGTATTCTTTGTAATCTTTGAATTTTTTCCCCCTGAAAACCCGCAGAATTGTTCGCACCAAGAAAAAATATAACAGAAAGCCAAATTCATGATCCAGTCACTGCGAGATACTAGGACACAGTATTTTTAATTAGCCTGGAGGTCATAGACAGAAGGAAGTACAGACAGAGGAAGACAGCTCCATAGATGACCTTTTCCATACATGAAGCCTGTGAGTATTAGTTAATTCTTACATTAGAGAGTCAGACAGAAAGGAGTGAGAGTTTACTGCCAAACGGGTGCTATATGCCCACCGTAATACAGGATGGATGCATGCAGAAAGTTCAAAACACTGAACATTGAAGTAGCGATAGAAAAGAGATTGTGATGCAACGGTGTGGCGAAGAGAGAGAGATTTAAGGAAATGAGTAATAGGAGAAGGGTTAATGAGACGAAAAGATTTTGACTTATTCTTTTTCGAGAAGAGTTGTATGTGGGGACCCCACATACGAGAGTTGTACTCTACGCTGGAGCAAATAAAAGCATGTTAAGAGATAATGCTGGATTGAGATGGATATTGTAAAAATTTAACATCTTCTGGCTGGTCGAAAGATGCAGAAACTGACTTTTTGATGCACTGAAAAACAACAAGGGTACAAGCAGAGATACGAGCTAAGTCATAAAATAGGTGTGCCATAGCCTCATCTTGTGTTTGTTGAAGTAACTGCTGTAATGGATGCTGCAAGAAGATGATGGAAAGGTAAAGAGTCTTTAGTGTCTGAGTGTATAGGGCAAGATGTACGGCTTAGGTCATTGATGAAGAAAAGGAAGAGAGCTGGTAACAGGACAGAACCCAGAGAAGTTCCGCAGTTGATAGCTCTAGGAGAAGATTAGTGGCCGCCTACAGCAGCCTTTGTAGAACGACCAGAAAGGAAGCTAGAGATGAAGAAATCGGTAGAAGAATAAAAACCGTAAGAGGGCAAATTGGATATTTAGGACTGATGCCAGACTCGATCGACAGCCTTTGAGATGTTTAGTGCAATGGCAAAGCTTGCATCAAAGTCTCAAGAGAAAGATGGCCAGGATTCTGAAAAGAAGGTGAGAAGTTTGCCAGTGGAGCTGTCGTGGTAAAACTCAGCGGAGATCAGAAAGAATATTAGGATAGGAAGGTGATTTTTGGGGGGGCCGATGGTTAGAGGGCTGGGAATGGTCACTCTTCTTGGGGATGAGCTGAATGCAAGCAAACTTCCATCAAGAAGGTACAAGTTGACAGACAAAGGCGAAAGAGTTTGCTACAGGGTGTAAGCACAGAAACAATTCTTGAGAACAAGAGTAGACCCCCATCAGGCCCATTCGTCTTGTTGGAACTGAGGCCAGTGAGGGCAGAAACTTTGGGATATGAGTCTAAAAATATGCTGTTGCCCTTAGAGATATTGTAGCAGCGTATATTTGCACAGCACATCTTAATGCCCCGCTGGTTGGTATTGATGCAAACAGTGCCAATATTTAGAAGATATGAATAACATCGAAGAGAATATTCAGGTGCAAAGTGCAACTTATTGTGATCAGAAGAAAAGAGGTACGAAGTCTCCTATGCCGACAAAAAGTATGGTTAATTGAGTTCCTAGCTTCCTCTTGTCCATATTAATAAAGATTACACGGCTAATGGGTCTGTCGCTCTTTATTCTCAGTTCTCAGTTTATTTCAGTCTATTTTTTTTTTTTTAAATTCTCCGTGCACAGTATTTGTATTTTCGGAAAATATTTCGAAATAATTTTATTCAACTTATTCACCACAATTTGCTCCCATTAGCTCAAGGTTCGTAACCTGCGGGTCTTGACTGATGGGGGGGGGGGTCGCGTAGGATTGGCTGGGGGGGTCGAGAAGCCTTGGGAGAACTTGGTAGCCTTGGGAGAAGAACCTGGTACATCAGCAGGATCATTACCAACACTTTTATTTTGCTTATATGCCACAACATAACTTTGTGCTGTGGAGTTGGCTATCGTTTTCCTTCACTCTTTTCAGTGTCAGGCTGTTATTGTTCGTTTCTAATTTTTAGTTGTTACTTGTGACCGTGATTTGATTCTAGAAATCTCCTGCCCTCTATATGTCGATTTATATGGAAGCTTCAGACAGCCTTTGTCATGTTAGTATCCCTTGAGATATTATTTACGTCATGTGATTTCGTAGTTAATATTGTTTAGCCCAGTTATAATATAAATATTCATATAGATCATAATATAGCGTTATTTATTTACACCAGATACACTCTGATATCCACTCGAAATTTATTTCATTAAAAGTAATCACAATATCTGTGATAATTTTCGAGAATCCGTGATTTCTCGGGGAAGCCAGCGTGAAGAGGATGTGGCAGGTATCTCTGCCGAATAATACTCTTCAGAGGGGTATTTCTCACATGTCTATGGATGTGAAAGAACAGGCTTTGAATGAAATCAAACTTTCTCCGTTGTGATCTTTTCAATTTGACGAATCAATGGGTGTGAGTTCATGATCTAATTTGCTTGTCTTCGTGAGGTATATTCTTTCATACAACAGCAAAGTAGGATTTCTGTTGTGTGGTGCACTTGAAACCACTACAAAAACTGATAACGTCATTGAAAAGGTCTCTACCTTTTTTCTCACCGAAGGTCTGCAATGGGGTTTGTATGGATGGAGCATCAGCTGTGCTAGGTTTGAAGTCAGGATTCCAAACAAGAATGAAGGGGCTGGCTCCCCAAGCTAAGGGCATCCGTTGCATGGTTCACCGATATGCTTTCACCAGTAAGACCCTTCCTGCCTCTCGCTGGGAAGTGCTTGATTCTGTAATCAGAATTGTGAATAATGTTAAGGTAGTGGCGCGCAACACACATCTGTTCAGATAACCCTGCAAAAACATGGCTACTGACCACGACGTTCTTATCTTCTACACGGCTGTACAGTGGTTGTCGATGGGGAACGTTGTGAATTATGTCATCGACATGAAAGATGAAGTAGGTTTCTTCTAGAAGTGCAAGAAAAGAGATATTTTCTGGCTCACTTTGATGATGAAACGTGGAATAAACAGGTTGCGCACCTGACGGACATTTTCGACCAGCTGAAGAAGCTGAATTTTAAACTTCTGGAAAAAAAAACATACGTCCTTCTGTTTCAAGACGTTCTATGGGTCTTTATATGCAAATTGCATAACTAGCGCCGGAAAATCAATCATGAGAACATCATGTTTGAACAAGTCTGTGGAGTGATAACTGGGTCTGTCGGCGAACTAGATTAACAACCCTAATGACAATAGAATATTCTGGTCATCGCTCAGTTCTTTCACTAATAACATTAATAAGTCATTTAATAAGTTATCATCCATTCCCCCACTGTAATCTTCAGATGGCAACATTAAATGACCCACGTGGGAAAGCAGATATCTGTGCCAGTACATTTGCCAGAAATTCTACCATGGAGGAAGTCAGCCAGAACGTTGCAGTACTAGAACTTGACTTTCCCGAAATTGTTTCATTTGAAATACAGCCAAGATACGTAAAATCCATCCAAGATAATTTACCTAGCAACAAAGCTCCAGGCCCAGGTGGAATTCCTCCAACTGTTTTGAAAAAGTGTTCCCCAGAACTTGGCCCTGTTCTACCCAAATTATTCAGACTATGCATACGTACTTCTTCATTCCCTAATTCAAGGAAAGAAGCCAGTATCCACCCATTTCCAAAGAAAGGAAGTTCCTCTGACCCCTCTGATTACAGACCAATAGCTGTCACACTTTCTTTTGGTAAATTGTTTGAAATTTTAATTAAGAAGCACCTAGTTAAACATCTTGAATCAAACAAATTAAACAGTGATAGAGAATATGGTTTTCGCCACGAAAGATCCACCATTGACACACTAAATCTCCTGACTCATACCGTCCATCAATCAGTCGACCTACATGGAGAAACTCATGCAGTAGCCCTTGAGCTTTCGATTGAGTATGGCACCATTTCCTGCTGTCGAAACTTACTTGCTATGGACTAAAGTCTTTCGTTCCTCTGCTTTCCTCACATCTCAGCGACAGAAAAATGTGAGTAAAAGTAGAGGATATATATTCCAATTTCCACTCAATTAATGCCTTCATACCGCAGGGATCAGTTCTGGCGCCAACCCTGTTCCTGGTTCATAGTAATGATCTCTTATCTGTCACCCACAGTCCCATCCATTCATATGCAGATGACTCAACACTTCATAGTTCATTCATACTCAGACACCCATTTACAAAGTCTACTATCTCCAGCTCTTAACTCTGTACAGCCATCTCCATAAATCAAGATTTATCTACAATCAGTGAATGTGAACAAAACAACCTTGTCTCATTTACTGCTAGTAAAACCAAATATATACAATTTACTAATAGACAGGTATTTCCAGATTCATATACCTTCAGTGCTACTAATATTCCCATCTCCAAAAGTATTGAAATTCTCGGTGTCTTACGTAATACTGCCCTCAGGTGGACCTCTCATGTCAGATCACTTGCTAAAACCGCCTCACACAAACTTGGATTATTGTACAGCATCCTTAACTTCTTCACTGACGAGCAGCTATCTATAATTTTTAAGAGTCATGTGTGCTCTCAGCTTGAATATTGCTCACCCATGTGGAATGGATGTGGAGAGGTTGCATTAAAACAACTAGACAAAATTCAGAACAATAATAACCCTGCTATCATAAATAAACTACTTTCTCAACAAGTAAGAAGGAATATTGCCTCCCTTGCATTATTTTACAGATATTTTTATGGCAAATGCTCAGACGAAGTTGCATCCATTGTGCCACCTCTCCATGCCTTCCCTCGTGCTATAGGGGCATCTGGTAGCGCTTATGAATGGAATGTCACACAGCCATATTGCAGAATTCTACCTGTCAGAATTCTTTCCCGAACTGCTTCTCTCTGAAACTCGCTTCCCCAGAGTGGTTTCTCTCCAAATTTCAACCTACAGCTGTTCAAGTCCATCTGTTACAGATATTTTATGAATGAAGGACACCAGTAATATTGTGTATGGATTATTTTTATTTATTTGTCTTTCCTTCCTCTGTTCTGTTATTAAAAAAAAAAGTTCCTGATCAGTGAGATTACTGTACACCTTGAGTCCCTAGAAAAGGAAGTCCAGCAATACTTTCCTGAGCTAACAGGAGAAAGGGAGGCATTAGTAAGAGGCCATTTCTCTGCAATACTTGATGTATCTAGCATTCCTGTCACAGTCCAAGTTGAATTCTTGGATCTATGGAACAACTCTTCTGCACGTGACCTCTTCCAGAGAAATAAGTGACTCAGTTCTGGTGTGCTGTATCAGTCATATCCCAAAGTCAGCCTGATGACCTTATGTGCTATGCAGTTTGCCTCTACTTACCCCTGTGATGCCAGAATTTCAAGCGTCATCCATACCAAAACAAAAACCAGGAACAGATTGGATGTCGAGGGTGACGTGAGACTGACTTTTACAAGCACCCCACCACAAATTCCAAGCCTCTTCCACAGGAGTACCCTCTGATATTTAACAATATCCTGCTCATTCCTCCATCACTGATAAACGTGCTTGGGGGTTCATTCACCCGGGATTTATCTTGGAAAAACATATTACCTCTCTTGTAAAATCTGCTTCCAAAAGACTGGGTGTTCTGAGCCGACTCCGTACCTTCTTTACCCCTGCACAGTTGTTGACTTTATACACGGGTTTTATTCGCCTCTGTGAAGAGTACAACTCTCATGTGTGTCTGCACACACAGCTTTTCTCAACAGGGTGGAGTCAAAGGCTTTCGTCTCATTAACTCTCCTCCTCTTACTTGCTCCCTTCAACCTCAGTCTCCTCGCTGCACTGTTGTATTTTTACCTCTTTTTTTTTATCGCTGCTTCAGTGGTCACTACTCCTTTGAAGTGTCTGCTCGCATCCCTCCACCACTACAGTGGGCACGTAGCACCTGTCTAGCAACAAACTTTCATCACTTTTCTGTCAAACAGTCTAATGAAAGTATTAACCGCTACTCCCAGTCCTTCACATATGCAGTAGGCCAACTCTGGAACTGTCTCCCTCTGTCTGTTTTTCCTACTGCCTACGATCTCTAGTCTTTCAAACGCAGTGTGTCCAGTCATCTCGAAATGAATGGATCTTGAATTGGCTCTCTGTTATCTTGTTTTTGTTTTTCTTCTTGGAGGGACAATTTGCAGGCCCCTAACCTTTGGTCCTTTCTTCCTTGCTTAAAAAAAAAAAAGATCCAGCCCCACTAGCTAGGCTGTAGAGTTGATGATATGTTATTGATGACAGACCTGGAATGTTTGGTGATGCGTGGCAGTGAGAAAAAATAATGTTTACTAACAAACTAAAATTACCCCGAGCTTTATAATGTGCAAGGAGTATTATAGTAAAGTGTGTAAAAATTGGTGATTAAATGATTATTTTCTCTTTCTCTCCCTTTCCTTCTGAGAAAACTTTGTAAAACTAAAAGAGCTGTTGCCAGGGAAGGTCGTGTCCGTCTCGGGGTTTTGAGAAAGGGGTCGCAAGAACTAAAAGGCTGGGAACCACTGTTTTAGTTATATGATTTTTTTTTTTTTTTATGCAAGGAAGAAGGAACCACAGACTGGAGCCCGTGAACTATTCCTTCCTAGAAAAAACAAAAACAATAAAACAGAGGGCCAGATTCAAGGTCCGTTCTTTTCGAGATGCCAGGACACACTACATTTGAATGACTGGAGATCATAGGTAGTAGGAAATACAGACAGATGGACACAGTTCCAGAGTTGCATAAATTAAGAAATAGGAGTAACGGTTAACTTATGTATTAGACAGCTGGAGAGAAAAGTGATGAGAGTTTCTTGCTAGACGGGTGCTACACGCCCGTAGTAGAGGTGTAGGGGTGCAAGCAACTAGTTCAGAGGAGCAGTGACCATTGAAGTAGCGATAGAAAAGAGATAAAGATGCAACAGTGCGGCAATGAGACAGGTTGAAGGAAGCCAGTAAGACAAGGAGTGTTAATGAGACGAAAAGCCTTTGATTCTCCACCTTGTTGAGAAGAGGTGCATGTGGGGAACCTCCCCAGTATGATAGTTGTACTCTACACAGTGGCGAATAAAACCCGTATATAGAGCCAACAACTGTGCTGGAGTAAAGAAGGTATGGAGTCGGCTTAGTACACCTAATCTCTTAGAAGCATAATTTACAAGAGATGTAATATGTTCTTTCCAAGATAAATTCGAGAGAATGAAACCCAAAGTATGTTAAACGATGATACAGGATGAAGCTGGATATAATTAAACATTAATGCGTACTCCTGTGGAAGATTTTGACGGGTTGATAGACATGAAAACGGAGTTTTTGATGCATTAATAACAAGATTACCTTTACCCCAGAGATATAAGCCAAGACAGACTTTAGGTGTGCCGTAGCCTCACCTCTTAATTGTTGAAGTAACTGCTGAGATGGATGCTGTGGGAAGCGAATGGAGGGCGAAGGGTGGAATCATCAGTGTGAAGGGTGGAATCATCAGTGTACTAGCGGATAGGGTTAGATGTACAGCTTAGATCATTAATGAATAAAAGGAAGATAGTTGGTGATAGGATAGAGCACTGAGGAACACCACTATTGACAGATCTTGGAGAGGAATGGTGGCCGTCTAAAACAGTAGCTATAGAACGATCAGAAGGGAAGCTAGACATGAAGGCACAGATAGAAGGACAGAAACCGTAAGAGGGGAGTGTGGAGATTAAAGATTTATGCCAGACTCGATCGAAAGCCTTTGAGATGTCAATTGCAGTGGCGAAGCTTTCGCCAAAGTCCCGATAGGTGGATGACCATTAGTTTGAAAGATGGGTGAGAAGATCGCCAGTGGAGGGTTCCTAACAGAACCCATACTGACGATCTAAAAGAAGGTTTCGATAGGAAAGATGCATTTTTGTTGTTGTTAGGAATTGACTTGAAAACTTTTAAGATACAGGATGTTAAAACAATTAGGCAATAGTTAGGGTTGGGAATGGTCACCATTCTTTGGGACAGGCTGAATGATAGCAATCCTCCAGCAAGAAGGAAAGGTACAAGTTGAGAGACAAAGGTGAAAGAATTTACCTAAGTAGGGTGTAAGCACAGAAGCACAGTTCTTGAGAACAACAGGAGGGACCCCATCAGGCCCATATGCCTTGTTACTGTTGAGGCTAGTGATGGCAGAAAATACATCAATTGAAGAAATTTTAATGTCAGCCATGAAGAAGTCAGAGAGGGGAAGTAATGGAGGAAGAGCAGCGAAAACGTCTAAGGTGGAATTGGAGGAGAAAGTCTGAGCATAGGGATCTGCTTGATCAGTTGTAGAAGTAGGTACAGAGCCATCAGAGTGGAAAAGAGGAGAGAATGATGATAAGGTAAAGTTGTTAGAAAGGTTTTAGGCGAGGTGCCAGAAGGAGCGGGAGGAATTCGAGTTGGAAAGTTGAGAGCATTAAGTATGGATGAAATTATTTTTAGCAGAGCAAAGAAGAGAGTTAGCCCGATTCCCAGCAGAAACATAATAAGATGAGATTCAGAGGTGAGTCGGGTCTGGTACCTTTTTTTGGCCTTCTTCTTGTTGTGGACAGCATTAGAACAGGCCTGAATAAACCGAGGTTTCTTTGCATTAGTCAAAGAATATGAGAAAGAAATGTATGCACTAGAGAGTAACCTCCGTAATATGCATGGCACATTCAGATGGTTCTCAGCCATGGAAGCGATAATCATTCCAGGAAAAATCAAAGAAGTACTTCTGAGGGCCTCCCAATCAACAGCTCCAAAGTGCCACAACCGACGTTTCTTTGAATGGTCCACAGGCCATACTGGAGCGATAAGACTAGTTAAGATGATAAGGTTGTGGTCGGTGGAGACCAACGGAGAGGGAAAGAATAACAGTGTGCAGAGCTATTAGTTGTAAGGAAGAGGTCAAGTATGTTGGAACTCTCTCCAAGGGGAAGAGAGAAACCTCCCGGCATATTGGTAATATATTGGATGATCTCTCCAAGGTGGTCAGAGATACGGGTGGGGTGCTGTAGAA
>JAGKTI010003215.1:23039-59442 GCA_018397915.1 Birgus latro
GAGGTGGCCACAAATGTATCACCACGTCACCTTGCCCTCTTCCATCTGGTTGCTGTCTGTCTGCCTGATGCCCCACTGCATCCCTTCATCTCATTCTCGGTCTTCCCCTCCCCCCTCCACTTCATTCGCATGCCTTCTCTCAGCCAGTCTCTCACTGTTCATCCTCTGCACACGGTAATTTTATCTCAGAGTATTCCTCCAAGTACTTCTGCTTTCATATCCACAGCAACATCACAGCGTTTCTTAACTTCCTCATTTATCTGTCTGTCTTTTCACATACGGTTCGCTCAGGTAATTTATTTACTGCTCTTATCCATGACATGTGGTCCTTCATCTAGGTCCAAGCTTCAGTTTCAAACGTTAAGTGAGTTTCACAGTACGGTCATGCAGCGACTATTTTATTTCCATGCTTACATCCCTCTTCAAATTGCAGTCTATAGTATTTACTGTATTTCCAAGTAACAGCAACTCAGGAAAGAGACGCGATGGTACTGGTGCTGTTTTTCGTTAGATGTCAGGCGTGTTCTTTCCAGTCATTTCACTCTTAATATGAAAATGAATCAAACGCTAATATTCATCAGCCTTGCATCTTGACGACACTTGAAGACATTTTGCTATATTTTTAACCGACTCACTCTACCGTTTGAGTAGTGATTGTATTGTGCTTCTCATTTGTATCTTCTGTCATTAGTAATAATCTTTTGTCACCCGGTTAAATTTCCTTGTTTTTATCTCCTTTTGCTCCAAATCGTGCTTTCTTTAATATTCGATTTTCACGTTTGGCTCCTAGTTTACCCAATTAATTTTTTTTAATGATTAACAATATTTTACTTACCAAATTGTTACTTATCGTTTTGTACCCAAGTATACTTTTGAAAAATGTCTTAGTCATCATGTGCAATATTTTATTTTCATAGCTATACTGATCACCACGTCAACTGTAGTATATTTTGTTAGATTTTTGACAGTCATCACATGCAGACAAGTTTAAGTTGTCCCTGTGTACATTTACACCTGCAGTATGGTTCGCTTCTGAGCCATAGTTTTGGTCTGCTCACTAATCCAACCCCTGGCTGGAGTAAGTCGTGGCCAGGCTCAGTGACGACCAGTTGTACAGAATTAAACTGGAGTTTGCAAGTCTTGTAAGGCCACAAGAAGAACAGGTAATAATAGCGAAGATACGGCCGCTGTATTATACTGTGCAAATGACAGATCGTAGTGACAAAGTTATTCATGTAGTATACAGAAGACTTGGACAAGCAAGAGCAGGTCTTCGTTTGATGTGAACCCCTAGGGCATTTTTTTTTTAGTCAGTGGTGGAGGGTGAGGTGAAGCTATAAGCCATGATTTAGTAACAAAATTAATAATTAATTTGCGTTTGTAAATGTGTGTGTGTTTTTTTTTCATCATGTAGGAAGTGAGGTGTGCAGATTCTAAACCATTTCTCATCTACCTGCCAAGGCACGCCTGAGATATGTGAGAAATGTTATGTCATTTATAAGTGGAACCTTCCCATTTCTCTTGTTCTTCCAGCAAAAAGAGTTCTTATGTATGCCAGTGAATTCATTACACGGGTCTGTCTGCACCGAGTTCAGAGTCGGACATTATCTAATGGATTTTGTCCAGGTATTTAGATCAGGATAAGACTATAAGAGCACCTGATTTCACTGGACCACGTTCTGGGTAAGTTTTTTTCCCCCCCTCAGAACCTTGAAGACATAATGAGGTGCCAGTGAGAAATGGAATACCTGGAACTTGGACTAGTGCAAGAGTATTTTTATACACTATTCTCCGATAAACATGACTGGATAATTTGTATTACAATGGTTCCGCTTCTGTCCTCAGTGTGAGCAGGCCCTAAGTTTATTTTACTATTATAAGTATCCATTTTTCTTACTCATTTTGTCGCATACTTCTTATTTCTTACAAACGAAAATCATGTAAGACATCCAGTAGCCATATCAGCAACAGCATGTCAGGGATCATTTCAACTGTGGTAGTTTTTTAGCATCAGCTGGATACTTGTAAAGCACATGTTCTGTTCACTGCCTACTCCCCTTGCTGCCTCGTAGTTGCTGCCTGGGTTTCACGGCAAACCAAGAATTGCTGCCCAGTGTTTAATTACAGTACGAGTATTAGTACGTAGCACTGTTGGACGGAATAAGGAAAAGTTACGTAGGTCAATGTTCTTTGATCAGTCCAGAAAAGCATTTACCTTCCAGTAATGGGTCTTCATTCGGTGTGAACTCCTGGTACAATTTTTATTCAGCCAAGGGTAGGACTTAAGGGTAAGCAGAAGCCATGACTCAGGGTTATACCTGTGTAATCTGACTGTTGGCATTACTCTCTGGCCACAGACGAGTGAGAACATGGTGATGGCAGGGTCGTGGGCCAACGTGTCCAGGACGGTGGAACCCAAAGCGGGGATAGGCAGACAACCTCGCTCCATGGCCTACTCTCTGACCAACCTAGATGTGGCCACTGATTACCTGGCTGTAGTCCGTGTCAGAAACAAATACGGATGGTCAGCAGAGTCACAGCGCTTCCACTTCTCTACTAAAAAAGGCAAGTGTACGTAGCTACATGTGCAGTAATTATTTGTGGTGGCAACGTTCAGTTGTGGACAGTTATATCGTACCACATTTTAGTTGAACATAATTAAAATCACCGTATGATATTCTGAAAAGATTGTTGTACTGGTTTATGAAAAACTTTGCCCATTGTCTTTGTAATTATCATTATGGATTGGATCAATATTTGTCCACAACTGAACTTTTCCTAAATAATGGTTCTCAGTTTCGTTGGGCGAGATGCTTTTTCCACATTAACACTTTGATACCCATTTTACATGTATGGACATATTTTAGGCGACTATCGAACAACAGATAACTAACCACTCTTGTATTGATGTGGTTACCGAAGTCTAAAACATCTAAACCGTTCGTCCGAAAATCTCTCGTAAACTATACAAAATCATCAGGAGATAGCAAATATGAAATCTAGGAAGAATATTCAAACCTTCGGTTGCCAAATTCACCATCCAGATGCATTCATTCAGTTAGGAAAGGCTTCTTATAATTTAGGCGTTGATGAAGATTTTATATAACCCATGCAGTTCAAAATATCGTGTAGATATAGCAAGAACATATTACAGAAAGAAGTAATCGTGGTGAGAATGTTTATACTGACTCTTCAAGTCGTTCCTCCCTGAGTTCAATATCCCGCATCGAATCCTCTGAATCCTCGAAGCCTCCATCCAGGTGATCTATATTTACTATCATATGGCTTCATGCAGGTAAGTAAAACCCTTTCGTTTTAGAAGGTTAATGAAGGCTATGTCTAACCATTGCAGTCGAAGTCTCTCATATTCCATGTATAAAATCGTCTAAAGAATTCAGTAAACCTGATAATGAAGTCATCATTGTGCAAGAGGCTGTTCGAACTTTCTTTCACCGAGTTTGTCGTTCCGTTTCGAATCCTATGAATGTTTTAAACCTAATAATCTGCCTTACTAGCCCAGCAGCACTGAGAAAGGATACCCTGGAAGAGTACACAAGTGAAAAGAATCTGGTTTTAAAACTGTTATTTTCATTATATTTTGTGGGTGCGATAACTAGTAAAGCTGTATGCAAGGATGTCATATATTTATGGGTGGTTATTGTTTACTTTAGGATTATGGATTGAATTCCGTGTCTGTTTGGATAGAATCTTGGGCGATATTTTTGTATTTCTTTACATTTTTTTGAGGGCTAGGGAAGTTCTGAGCTTTTATTCTAATGTATATTTTGCTTAACATTCACACTCCTGTGATTCACACTCAGGTTAATAAAATAGTCGATGTGACGTCCCTATTCAGAGAGGGTTAATGGTGATCGTATCGTCAACACGCAGGGTGCAATGACTCACTCGTAACTAAATAATATAGTGACAATTGCTGGAAAAGAGCGCGTGAGATATCAGTTATCATGAAAGGGTTAACTGTGACTGCATTTACACTATGGCTCATTCCAGCCAAATTATATGGTTACCCGTTTGCCAGCTGACCATGAGAGGGTTTACAGTGTATCATTGACCCCAATCTTGGTACTATGACTGCGGCGAAGGTGCTTCATCGTGAGTGTCTCTGTGCACATTTTGTATGTATTCATACTTTCTGAGGTAACCTGTTTCCAGTGGTGGCTGCAGTTCAGTTTTTACGTACAATCACAATTTTAGAGGCAAACTATTCATAATGACATTTGTTGTACAATTTTTGTCCGTACTTCTTGAGGCACCGTTTTCTTAATGGCAACTGTGGTACAGTTTTTACCTAAAGTTACAGTTTTAGATACAGTCTGATCCTGATCCTAGCTGTGGTATTTTAACGCATAGTAACATATTTTGACACCGTAGTTTCTTTGGTACAACTTGTATCCGGATGCAGTTCATAGTGAAATGTGTTATTATTTTCAGACCTCACTCATTAGTCTGTTGGAATAGCACTAGAACCACCCAGCCCCCGGCGGGGATGGGGAGTAAAATACAACAGCTGGGCAAGGTTTGGGATGAAATGTTCAGGCCAGAGCCTTGGAAAAAACCTGGAAAAAAAAAAGAAATGGTCATAATCACTGGCTTTTCATCATATGTTCTACGCTGATGGCAAGGCACGACCTGATCACAGACCGTGTTGTAAAGCTGTACCTCTTTTGAGGATAATATAACGAGTCAGTCTGAAAAAAAAAAAAAAATCGGTCCTTTGAAATAAGCCATACTGAATTACTTTAGTATGGGGAGTGTCAGCAGTGAATGATAGTGTGAATGCTTTGATGGATCTATTGTGAAGGAGGATTGCATAGGGGGATATACAAGCACAGAATTACCAACAAGTATAAAAGGACATTTAAGAGAAGACAGAAAGGAAAAGTGATTGAACAGAAGGCAATGGTCAGTTGAAAGAAGACTGGGAGGAGAAGTGATAGAACAGAAAGTAGTTATTGACGTACAGTGGTAATAGTGGACTGGTATTTAAGTTCTGTACTACAATAGCATATTTTTAAAAACTGTTGCCACCAGGATTCGATATTCTTCAACTTAGAAATGATCAGTGGTATTAAAGTGATATGAAAAATTTGGCGGTAGTATGATTAAAGTAAATTATAACGTATCAGATGGAGAGGTAAAGAGAGAGGCATTCAGGACGATGTATTTGATTGTTTACTTGCGCTTTCTCAGATAGGTTTTATTCATTATGGAAGAGCTTTCTTGTCATGAAGGGAATAAAAATGGAGATACAGTACAGTATGTATCAAGTTCGGAATGTCTTTCCTTGAGTGAATAAAACTGCCTGGCATGAATAAGTACAACAAAACTATTAATTCCCATCCCACACAAGAAGAATTCCGGGGTCCTCAGAAAAGTTGGCTCTGGGGACTTATACCATTCCTATAATCTGGTTTTGGGTGGAGGTGTATCAGTGTCCTACATTTAATGTTCCTAGATAAAAATAAATTGATTGTGCATACCGACGCAGCCAGGATTCCCAGGGGGCCATTCCTCCATGGGGGTGGCGTTCAAGGGTCACATTCTGTCAGGGATTAGGCCTGTCATTATGCAAAATATAGTGACCCTAGGAAAAGAAAACAAATAGCATTACCTCCCTGAAAGACAGGGAGTCCCATTTTACCAAAAGTCTGCTACTAACGGTGATCTAACTTTGTTCAAAATTTCATTATTCCTAGGTAAAAAATGGCAGTGCATATCAACCTTGGTTAGGACCCCCAGCGGCTGCTATTCCATAGGAAGCAGCCTCTTTGATCTCAACCAGCCAAAAAAAACTGCTCGTGGTATATTTGTACCAGCATATAAAATTTTGCTTTCCTAGATAAGTATGATGGCCATTCATACGGACAATGGTACTCCAGGAGCAACTACCGCATGAGGGGCGGTCATCTGGACTCCCACCCTGCTTAAAACCTGCTTCCGGTGAAAGTCAATCGTTCGTTTTCGTAGGCATTGCAAGACTCTCCCGGTTGACAGACAACTCTTTCATTCTGAGCTATTTCCTCCTTCACTCCCTGGAAGGAGAAAAACTGTGTGTTACTCACTCCTTGCAGATCTGAGACCATGGAAGAAGACAGTTCCCAGCATGAGAGGGTTAATTGCACCAGTATTAACGGTGTCAGCTGTCACCTTCAGCTGAATAACATAATCTGGCCCTACCTTGAATACAGTGCTAGAGATTTCCCTATCATGCGAGGCTAATGATATCTTATGGAGAAGTAGGGTAATGGAAGAGTGACATCCTTGGAGACATGTGTAGGTTCCAGGGGTACGTGGTGAGAGTGGAGCTGAAGTGTGGATGAAAAGAAGTTAGAGGCATAGAGACAAATTATAACTGAGTACATAAAAGTGTAAGCAAGTCCCAGCTTTTCTCTCTTTCACTTTTACTACATCTTTGAGGATAATACAATGTAAGACTGCACTCCACTTAACATAAAACAGTCAAACGAAGTCTTCAGTCAAACATCTCTATAATACTGGCACTCTCCCAGTTTTGGTCAAGAATTACACAGCGAGCACTCGGGGCTGCCTCTACTATACCCCAAGGGGACCCACAAATGTATATAATTTATAGTTACACTCAGTCGGTATCACAAATTCAGTTCAGGATAAAATGGAGTGGAGTAATAATAATAATATTAAAAAAAAAAAACACTTGCGTGATATAGGCTTAACCTTAAATCAAGGTAACTGGGACAAACAGTACAGATTTTTTTTTTTTTTTTTTAAGGTGGAAATGCTGTTACTGACTGGAGAGAGTTAGGTATGGAAATCTAAACTTCCCACATAAGAAATATGGAATAACAGCACTGGAACAGCTCATCTTTATCAACCCAAAAATAATGAAAGGGATGTGTTTTTTAATCTTTGGGTATCTTTATGAATTGCTAAAACACTCTTAGTAAATGTTCTGTTTATAAGTGCAGTAGCACTTACCACTGTATGTAACGGTGGCCCATGTTCAGATGACGTCACTAGCATAAAGTATAGGGGCCCATGCACCAAAACGTTCACAAAGCCCGGTTTTAAGCACATAGATTAGAAAACTTTCGGTATGTAAGCTTCATAGGAGAGACAGAACCAGATTGCAATAATATATCTTCTTCATGATACTTCTTTTTTCATCAGTCATAAATCCACAACGAAAAATCATACACGACCCTCTTGTGCACCCAAATATAACGACGGGGGATACTCATATGCCTTTTCATACTTAGACCCCCCCCAATACCAAGCCCGTTGCAGTCGTGGGGGAGCTCAGGGTTCTGCGATTGGGGCCTGGTGGTGGGGGTGGTGTCGCTATGTACTGCTTCCCCCGCCCCTGGGTCCCAGTCCTTGACCCAACTAATTTTGCTTGGTCCTTTTTCTTCCCTTCTCTTCTTTTCTTCTCACCTTCCTAAGGTGTGAGAGCCGTGCTGATAGGATGCAAGGCTCTCTCTTTTGTGTTAGTCGCGGGGACCATGGGTGCGGCAGCCCTTGTATCTTTCGCACTTACTCTTGACTCGGGCTCTCAGGAGCGGACCAGTTTAATTCCCGTTTTATACATTTAAGCTCACCATGGCAAGCAATGATTCTTCTAACAACATTCAAGGAGCAATGGGAGATGCTCCTCCAAAACCTTCTTCCAGTCAGGCAGATCCCCGCTTCCCTACTTTTCCGCCCCTTTCCACCTCTTCCTATCCTTCTGTTTCTTCTCCTTCCCCCCTCTCCTTCCCCCCCCTCTTTCCGAATCCTCCACCAATAATATCAATTTTCGGTCACTAGACGTGGCCCAAGTACTTTAACATACAGCCAACGAAAAACGACCTCACTCTCCATCTCTCTCCTCTGACAAATAGGTCCCAATGTCACTTTCTCGTCACGTCCTAATGGCGACCGCCTCTTGACAGTCCAAACTGCTGCGCAGGCTGAGAAGGCATTATCACTTACTGATCCCTCTGGTCACCCTATCTCGGCAGTTCCACCTGAACTCAACCACCAGAACTGTTCTGATCCCATCATATATATCCATAGGAGACCACAATTTCTCAGAATGTTCTGCTGACATACAAGCAGTCTTGTCTGCCCAACACCTTGCAGTACTTTCTGTCCAGTGTTACACGCATCCCCCTCAGGGGCGTCGTAAATACTCAGCAGATATCACCAAAATCATCTTCAAGGACCGCGATCTTCTTACCTCTGTGAATATTGGTGGCTCACGACTCCGGGTCAAGGAGTACACGACTCGTCCTCGACAGTGCTCTTTCTGTTGGCGTTATGGCCACCCAGCCAAATACTGTAGGTCAGAGGCAGTCTGCCCTACCTGCGCCCAACCTGGCCACACCTCCTCACCCTTTATAGCAGAGATACAAGTCTGCTCAAACTGCCAGGGCTCTCATGCTGCCTCGTCCCGGAAATGTCCTGTCAATGTATTTGAAACTGAAGTCTCCAGAATCCGCTGGAAGGAAGGTCTCTCCCTCCGTACAGTCCGTCAACGTACCCATGACTTAGGATTCTCTTCCCGTTTCACTTACGCTCAAGTACACCATCCTGTTCCTACTACCTCTGCTGTTCCTCAGTCTCGTTACACTACAAATGTTACAATCTCTAATTATCACCTCCCTATCTGACACACCCGCCCTGTGATATCGCCGTTCTCCAGCTCCTCTACTGTCTCGGCCTCTTTTCCTGCCTGCACTCATACCTCCTCCTCACATAACCCTCTGACTGTCACTGTTGCCTCCTCTTCCTTTGTCTGTTTTCCCCTCTTCCTCCTCCTCTTCTCTCCCTTCTTGTCCTCCTTCCTACTTTCAGGCCCTTCCTGTTTCTCTTTCCACCTCTTTCTCTGTTCTAGACTCTTCCACTCCTACCTCCTCCCTGTCACCTTTATTGACCACTCCTCTCTCCTCCCCTCATCGCCCTTCCTGTTCTGCTGCTCCCCCTCGCTCTTCTTCACTCCACCAACAACTAATCCCTCTGCCACAGCATGGTTGGCAAACGTGGGCTGCTCTTCACTGCGTCGGATGCCTAGGGTTCCACAAAACCCTCACATTCTCCCCCAACTCGTAAGATGTGTACCGCACGTCCCTCGCTCTCCGTGATGCCTGCTCCAGCGAAGATCCCTGTCTCAACTCCATGGTCTGGTCCCAACCCTATCCCAAGTCCGCAAGCCACTCTACAACCTATTCCGACTCCCCTGTCGACACCACAGACGACACTCCAAACAGTTGCTGAGAGTGAAACCCTCACAGGCATCATGGAGTTTTTAGTGACTCCATTACAGAGGAATCCGTAAGTCCTGAAATAACACTTCATACGGCTGAAGTCCATTCGGCTCCTGATCTTCCTCCCACTGCCCTCCCTCCTTCCCCTCCTGCCCCCCCCCATCCTGTTCTAACCCCTCTCCTTTATCCCTCCCTATGCCACCGGGCTATAGTGACCGTCCTGCTCGTCTGCTTCTTTCGGACCGACTCGGTGATATCTGATACTCATCTGTCGTAAATGCGTTTTTCTGTTGTCTTCCAGCTGTCGTCTAGTCAGTTGTATAACGCGCCTTTTACGCTCCGTGAATTGTCCTCTGCCCTTCATCTTTGTAAGAACACTTGTGAGGGTCCTGATGGCATACACTATAATATGCTGTCACCTTTCCCCCCAGGTCCTGGCCTTATTATTAACTATTTGTAATCGTATCTGGACAGATGGTGTCTTTCCTCCCTCTTTTCGTGATGCTGTAATTCTCCTGTTTCTTGAGCCAGGAAAGCAAGGCCATGCCCCTCAAGATTATCGCCCTATTGCTCTTACTATATTCCATTTCACCGAGTCTGGCACAATCAGTGATGTTCTCAACACCTGCAGCACTGATAAGGGTCCTCAGTACAGGATATACCTTTTTGTAATGCCTTTATATATTGGTTCTCAAGGTAATAAATAGAGGTTCACCTAGTTCAGAGGATTTACATCAACACTGAGGACATCACTGATGGTGCCAAGCCTCGTGAAATGAATATAGTTGTCTTTGCAAATTGTTCGAGTGTATGATAAATAATCGTCTTATGTGGCTCATAGAATCCAAGGAGCTTTTGTATATTCACAGTGGGGGAGGCGGTGGCAGAATCGATAGAGAGGCGCCCTGCAGTCCTAACGGACCCAGGTTCAAATTCTGGCTGGGGCAGGGAACAGTTTAAGGATTTGAATTTCTTAAAAAAGCAGACTTTTCTGATCAACTAGATGACCCGCCGACATGTCATAAAAATAACCCCACTAATACCAGTACACCAGTCCTGTATGAGACAGCCCTAGCATGTATTCAATATGGATGGTGGGTGTTAGCGCCAAAGTGGTGACATGTGGAGATGTTGGAGGACTACTGGGCCCCAAGGACGACTGCTGGGACTTGGGAATATGCCCTGAAGCCTTTGCCCCGAGTCGGACACGTAAAAAAAAAAAAGTTTGGTTTTCGAAAACTCGCAGCACCTTAACTTCTCTCCTAAATCTATAGTCTTATATCCGCTCCGCCTGTGTCACTCGGCAATCTGTTGTTGCAGTGTTCTTCAACCTTGAGAAGGCTTATGACACAGCCTGGTGCTACCATGTTTTATGCATAGTTCGTTCTTGTGGTACTGATGGTAACCTTGAGGTTTTCATAAAGAATTTTCTATCAGCTCATTTCTTTAGAGTCTGTGTTCAGCATACTTATTCAGATCCATTCCCACAATATAAAGGTGTCCCCCAAGGCAGTGTTCTTAGCACTACTCTTTTTTTATTGGCAATTAATGGGATTATTTCTTGCCTCCCAGTTGGTGTTCACTCTTCTTTATATGTAGATGACTTTGCACAATATGCCTCAGATTCTGACATCTCTGCCCTTGGTACTCTTATTCAACGTGCACTTTCTGCTGCCTCAGAATGGGCTACTTCTCATGGCTTTCTGTTCTCTCCTCTTAGTCTCATGCTATTACTTTTACTGGCTCTCATGTTATTTCTCAACCACCTCTTTCTCTATGGCTCTCCTCACCCATACAAAACCTCAACCTCCTTTCTTGGCCTTCTTTTCGACTCCCGTCTTACTTGGAAGGATCATATTGCCTCCTTGAAAATCTTAGCCTTGCAACACCTCCGTCTCTTACAAACTTTGTCTCATGTGTCGTGGGGTGCTGATCGGACTACTCTCCTTCATCTCAGTATTGTTCTTATTCTCTCCAAACGTGATTATGCTTGCCAAGTTTATTCTTCCGCTTCAGACACTGTCCTCCAACAACTTGATTCTGTGCATCGTCACGGTCTGCGACTGGCACTTAGTGCTTTTAACCCAAGGAATCCCATCGACGTATGGCTACGTCAAGACGTTTTGTCACAGCTACACCCATCGATGTACGGGTACGTCCCGCAATTGCAAGGGTCATAATTTGCACAATTTTCAAGTTTCTTGGGTAATTTTTAATAGGCATATGTGGAAGACCTTCCTCTACCTGCTGTCAAGCGTGGATACTGCCTGGCCCTACCTAACCCCCCTCCCCCCTCCATCCACACTGGGCAATTCATCTGTTAGCAGTAAGCTGGCCAGTAAATGTATGTTGCCCCACGGTCTCTCCAATGATGAAATTCACGGTGAAAGTGATTCCTGAGGTGGAGGACAAAGAAATATAGAAGGTAGAGCAAGAAATAAACAGAAATGATGAGGTGGTAATGTCATAAAGGAAGGTAGATGTGTTTGGTGACTGAACAATGCTTCTATTGCCTATATAAATGTGTGAAAACCAATATAGTCTGTTACTACACATAAATTCGTACCAAATACATAAATAAATAAGTAATTTTAGGTGGCTTGAATTAGTTAACCCTTCCATAGTTCGTTTTCTTTAGCCAAGTACCTTGAAAAAGAAGGAAAACATAAGGTTGCATGACACCTGTATCAACAGTTTTAAGAACAGGATCGCGATTTCTCTATGAATTTTCGATGTTTTTCACCAAAAGCGAAGGTTTGAGCCAATAAAAAAAAAAAAATCCAAAAATGCTCGGGATTTTGGGGTATCGGATGTTGGAAATTGGTCGGGACGTGACGGGTTAAGTCCTTCCCAGTTGAGAGTCTGTATGCTGAATCAGGACTTCCATCACTTTTCCGCCATCGTGCTCTACTGTCTCTTCATGCTTATGCTAAGTTGCACTGTTTTCCTCATACCCCTTCTCTACTTCCTTCCAGTCCTGACTTAGACATGTTTTCCACTCCTAAGACTAAGCCATATTTTGCAGTTCGAGCTCGTACTCTCCTCTCGGACTCCTCCCTTACTGCTAGTAATATTTTTTCTTTCCGTACATGTCTTTTTCCCGCATGGCTACTTCCGCGACCCCACATAATTTTGTCCTTCCATTTTCCCTTATTCTAGGGTCAATTCTTCTTCATTCATTCTCCGTTCTCGGTTTTCTGATCACATCTCCCACCATTCCTCTGCAGGCCTTATATACACTGATGGCTTAAAAACACCTGAGGGTGTTGGATTGGAGATCCTCTTTCCTGACACCTTTTATCATTTTAGCCTTCCTGCATATGCAAGTGTTCTAAGAGCAGAGTTATATGTCCTCTTGTTTGCATTGCGATATATTTGTCGTGCCTCCTCTCCCTCAGTTGTGATATTCTGTGCTTCATATAGCGCCCAGTCCCGTCTTCAGTCACTTTCTGCTTCTCACCCATTAGTCCTACTTATCTTGGAATGGTTGTTCCGTGCCTCTGCTTGTCGTAAAACAGTCCAGTTCTGTTGGGTTCCAGGACATGTGGCCATCGCGGCAATGAACGTGCTGATCTGTTGGCCCGCATGGCTGTTGCCAGAGATGCCTCTCCCTCCTTCCTCATTCCAGTCTCTGATTTTCTTCCTGCCTCTCTCCTTTCCTTCAACACCAGTGGCAGTCTTGCTTGGAATCTACCACTAATAATAAACGACGTGTTGTTAAACCGTTTATTTCTCCTTGGTTGACCTCTTGCCACCGTTTAGGAGGTGGGAGACTGCTTTAGCTCGTCTTAGAATTGGTCATATCTTACCCACTCTTATTTAATGTCTGGTTGTCTCCCTCCACTCTGTATTCGTTGCAATACCATTCTCTCCGTACGCCATATTTTCCTTGATTGTCCTCTTTACAATCTACAGCGATGTATTTCATTTCCTTTTTTGTCTCACCTCCAACTTCCTCCTCTTCCTGCAGACTTTCTCCGAGAATCACCGTATTTTTCCTTTCATAATATCATGTCTTTCTTTACCTCTGTTGGTCTTCTCTCCGATATCTAAATCCGTTCCTTCCTTCAGTAGTCCCATCTGTGATTTGATATACTTCTTTCATTGACCCATTTCCTTCATGGTGCCGTGTCTGTATTTCCAGCCCACCTAGCGTACACAACTTGTACCTGATGATCGGCCTTGTGCTGGATTTTGGCACTAGGTTCCTATTGTTCTTCTTCTTTTCATACTTAAGAGCATCAGTCAAGCCATGGAATTCGAGTTACAGCGCGAAAAACATTCCCTAGCACTCAGATCTCTTGTAAGATATGCAAAACTCTACAGATTGGTGTAGCCTCATTCCACGTAAGAATTTTGAATATAACGTGTCAGTAATTGTGGTGGCGATTATCACAATGTTGAAAGTAATTTTACAGTATAGTCACTGTGTATTTAGTAACTAGGTTCCATACTAACATCAAACACTAGAACAAATTATAATAAGCATAGGCAGCGCTATGCTGTTACAACTCACCACCTAACCAAGCACATACCCCCCACATCCTAACACACCTAACCAAGTGCATAACGGCCCTCATCCCCCCCCCCCCCCTTCCAATCTCTTTCCTGTAAAGGTGGGCATAAGGAGCAGGACTTGCGGACACATAACCTGGACCTTTCAGATTCCTTGTGCATGTTGCATTGAAATTGATATTTTTCATTATAAAATAAATAAATAAGACAGTATTATACCTATCAGAAAGCACCAGTTCACAATAAGGCACTGTGTGAAAGTTCATGACTCTGTTGTGAATACTTTCTGAGTTCTGGCCTGGAAACGAATTGTCTACATCCAGCCGCCCGCCCTTCCTCCCAGCTCTACGGACGGACACCTATTGATCCCATTGATGACAACACCCTCCTCTGACTTTGTCAGGTGGAGGGTAAGAATGGTTGTTAAGGTAGAGTTGGAAAGCTTGTAGAAACAAGAGATGAAACACAGTAAGAAACAGGATAGCACATGGGATGGAACTAAATTCAGAGTTGTATTGTACTATATTCCATTGGTTACTAAACTATTGTGAGCATCTGGCCATTTTACAGTAGAGACTCGATTATACGACAGTCTTTCAACCAAGAAATGCGATTAAACGAAGGTTTTGCTAATTAATTCTCAGTTCAATTTACCAAAGAAATTCGTGATCCAACCCCAGATTTCAAACTTGATGGATCCTTTTTTCGCTGTCCGCTATAGTTTATGTTGCTTCCGCTGGCGAGCGTTGGGCCACCCGATATTTACATTGTGTTTGGATGTGTCCTACTCGGCCTTGTGTATTTCTCACTGATACATATCGCGATGGCTTCTCACAAAGAGAGCCAAAGCTGTGGTAACACGAGGAAAACGTTATTCTTACAGTATTAAATTATACCGTATGTATATTATGTGATATATCATGTACAACTTCTGTGATGATGGGGGTATATTTTCGTAAGTACTGGTACGCATAGTACTGTATGCTATTGTATTCTTTTTTACGTAAAAATCGATTAATCAAAGTTTTGAAAGTCCCATGAATTTCGTACAATCGAGACTGTACTCTTACGTGTAGATGAGTTCCTGATTTTATTGTACCGATGGCAGTGCTTTAGTTTTAACTCAGAACCTCAGACTTGTAACATTATTGTTGGCCACAAGTGTATATTCATACCTGCGAAAGTATAATTTGTTTTGGTTATGACTGCGGCAGATGCAAACCCAAATACTTAAACTATTATGTCCATAGCTACAGATCATTACCTGTTAAAGTGTCAATGTGTGTCTGGTTTCCTTGCAGCGTTGGCGGTGCTCCAGTCTACCAGTGGAGCGCAAGGTGTGGTACTGATGACCTTACTACTGTCATTGGTGCTGATGCTGTTGCTGGTGGTGCCCTGAGGGATGGGAGGCGTGTAGGAGCTTGGCCGTCCTCCCACACACTCGCTCACCTGTTTCATTGCACCGTATTCTCGTTGCCTTCTGACATTTCTAATCACCTACTGCTTGCGGCCGTATTATTACCCCCTGTTGTCTACCAATGTTTTTATCATGTTTCTGTTGTTCCAACGATTTCATTCAGCTTAGGAAGAGAAGTGATAGAGTTAATAGAGACCGTCTCAGACTCTGTCATTACAAACAGTTTCTTCAAAGCCAACAAAATGGTTTGGAGGTAGCAAAAATATAAACTAGATTCAATGACACCTCAAATGTTTCACCTCAGTAATGGAACATCTGTAGCCCTTAGACGTGATCAACCTGTGTCCCCACATTACAAAGTGTTGTCAGCAAGGATACGGAAAGTTAAGACATGTTCTGTCATCACTGCATGCGTATGAAACAGTCGTAAAAAATGGGGCTTGGCTACAGCTTTGCACTTACTGATTACATAATATAGTCAGTGTTTTTTTTCTTTTACGCGATGATACCCACTTGAATGATACCGATGAGATTTGTGTCGATATTAAGGAAATACAAATAACCTTAGAGAGTATAAAGGTTAAAAAAAAAATACTGCTATGTAATAAACGTTGTGAGGTCTGACTACAAAGAGGATATGGTCCAACCATTATCATTAACCCTCACAAATCAATGACTTTTGTTATTACCACTAAGAAATTCAGTTCCATTCACATTAGACTGTTTAAACTAGAGGAGTAAGATATTTTTGTAATCCACGTCATTACGAATGCTTTCCCTTAAGCATATTCTCAGCAAGAATATAGCTATTTAAACAAAACGCCATGTTACAAAAATGTTTACCACTTCAATACGAGGGTTCTTTTATGTTTCTGCCACCGTCAGATGATTACATTCAGCTTTGGATGAACACCTTGTTTTGCTGGGGTTAAATGAAGTTGTTGCTAATCATAATGTCAGAGAATTCCTTCTGAACACGAATTAAAATATAAAGGGAGCCCAGAAATAAGATATATGGCCTCATTCTCGTTGATGTAAGAGACTTCGTACTTTGGCGTAGTTTTTTTTTTTTTTTTTTTTTTTTTTTTTGCATATTGAACCGTTATAGTCTCATGAAGACTAACTACGTCATTTTAATATCGACGTACTTTACGTACTTTCCATTAGTAACAAAGAAGAGGATATCGGCCATATATTTCTGATGACAACCTTTTTTGTTTACTTGCTACTTTCAGAAGGTTTTCCCCATAGCTTTGGAGAGATATTGTACTGGACAAGAGAGATTTAGCCTTCTACCACGTCGGAAAGGGAGGCCTTTCCCAAGATGAATACAGTTTTCGGGAAGCAGCAAGAACAAAATAAAGAAAAGAAGCGGTTAAAGTGTTTTAGGCAAAGCACATCGCTGACGAGAAGGTTTAATGAAATTTCTTAAGCCAGCAAGAGTACGGCCCAAAGACGTTACCATAGGAAGTTTGTCGTTGTGTTATCAAGCAGATAGGTCCAAGGTATGAGCGAGTTCCCACCTTCTTGAGGTCATTTGTGAAACCCATGGTGAGAATGATGCGAGTGCAGTTCATCTGTCTTTGTAACATGGAGTGCAGGCTAACCACACCTAATGCTGACAGCAGTTTCATACGTCTCCCCAAGGAACTGGGGACTGGCATACACCATCCCGTTCTCAAATTTAGTCATACGGAATTCAGAGGTTTTTCATCCGAGAGCGGGAAATACAGAGGCGAGTCAGGGTCAGTAGATGAGTCTCTTAAGTGTCAGGAGGGTGAATCAACCAAACACTTGCCAACAGCGAACTTATGATAAATAGCATCCTCAACAACAACAACAAGAACAACAGCAATAATAATAATTTTAATAATAATAATACAACTAATGAAACTGGAATATATAAACGTATCTGGTATAGCTCTTACTGATTATAAACACACATAACAATGACAAATGTTATAAAAGATTAAAGTACCGTCACCACAAGAATCCAAGGAAAAGTAATCCAGTACAACCTTGGAGGCATAATTTTACTGTCCGATTGACATAATGTATATTTTTTATAGGCTATACTTCCCTGATTTTGTTATCCAGTGCCTCAAAATCAGGTGGTTACTGAAGGAGATACAAGTAAAACCGGGCAGCTTCGTAGAGAATATTAATTTCTTTAGAAATCTAGGAGGTAAAAATCTTACGATTAACAAATGCTATAGATGAAAATATATGAGTGCACATTTTTACCCAGAATAATACCAGCTTTTGGTTGATTTGCCTGTCTGACATTGTTGGTCTCATGTATCTGAGTTGTATACTGTCACAGGACGAGATTCTGCACATAACGATCAGCGATGCAACACTGAAAATTACTGCCAAAGCGCAAACAGCAACTAACAGACTGTGGTTGTGGGACCCGTGATAGTACTGTACTTGATGTGTACTGGAACAGAACACTGACACATATACTGAGGGAACTTTACTGTTTATATGCCAAACGTGGTTCATATTGCCAACTTTTTAAAGACATTTATTTCAATATAGAGTTTCCATAATAGATATTACCATCCTTCAGTGTTTTTGAATTTAATTTTGCCCATAGGAACATCCAAGGCATGTAAAGGAATTAGCATGCCTGCACACAGCCAAATAAATATTCGCCCAGTATACAGTATCATTTAGATTTACATTAAATGATTCACTCGAACAGGATACTGAAGTGCCTAGATTTAGAGGCATAACAATGTGTGTACAGTTGAGGTGAATATTGGTTGTGAGTGTACTTTGTACGTCCTTCAGGGCTGCTGGCACCAGACGTTGCTCACAGGCTCTGGCTGCTGCTTTTGCTGCCTCATAATGATAACCGTCATTAGACTGGTATGTAAGTCCAGTGCATTTTTTAATTATGTGTTACTCTTACGCTTGTTTTATGTAAATATTAATGTAGGATTCCCTCCTGTGTCAGAGATAATTCAACATTGTAGACTTTTGTAAATGCACTTCATGCTTCTGTTTCTGCTGAAACAGTCTAATGTGAGTCTTTCAACCCGGACCAAAGTTTTCTGTGATTGTATCTGAACATTTCACTCTTTTTTAAGAGATTTGGTAGGGGGTATAAGTTGTGGTGCAGACTGTGTTGGTCCCGCTGCGACACTGATGTCAGTCAGATATTCTTGGTGCTGCTAGTGGTGTGTGTCCGTAGTAGTACAATTTGGACAAACTATGTTGGTCTAAATATTATCATAATGTGAAAAGTCACTTGAGACTACCTTGTACTCTGAGAGTACTTAGTAACATAAATGAGAATAATTTCATGAGTGGGGAACTAGAACATTTCTTTATTAAGTATTAGGCTAGGTCTAGAGATATTCTCTGTAATAGTTTTCTTAGAAGTGAAGCAAATGCTCGATATTCCCCTGTTTCTCCTTACTCATGATATTAAGAATCTTATCACACCTTTTTTTTCTTTTGTGATCCCATCCACAAGTCATGAAGAAGTGCAAAAAAACAGTGGGTAAAAACGGTAATAAATCAGCGTAATTCTTAAGCCCCAGAAGAGCGGTGATACAACACAGCCCACCGACGATTAATATTAACTAATGCTTCCATCCTTACACTAAGTTTCTCTTGTGCCGAAAACTTGACGGCCTGCTGCTACCTTCCTTCCTGTACAAGTATATGAAAAAAAAAAAGTGTATTCAACAAACTTTCTGTTCATATGTTACCAGGTATTGGCATGCTTAGGAAGTCTTAATGAGGTCTGCAGTAAACATTTTTTTGGTAGTGTTGGCTTTGACTGGCATTATTTTTGTTTTTTTTTTGGGGGGGAAGGGGTGAGGGTGTGAGGGTTACAAGGATAAAATATCAATTAGAATTTATATATGAATACCTTTTTTGTGCCTGTTTGTCACGGTAAGTTAAACTGGTCCCACATTATATATTACTGATCACTTAATTATATGCACTTGCCCAATAATTTCACCCTGTCTAAAACTTTAGACACTACAAACAGTTCAGTCTAGATTCCGTGCGTGACCTCCCTGACTGCAGGTGTTGGGTCGCATACCTTATCTTAGAAACGGCAAGTTTTTAATGTATTGATTTGTTATAGTGTGAGAATTTGTTTAGTGTTGGTAGTTTCGCTAGAATATATGTTTACTACGAATGTCCGAAGTTTAGAAAATAACTTTATGCCGCGTGTAATCATCGTCATCATCATCATCATCGTCGTCAAGATGGGGTGCAGTTTGTGTGAATAGTTTGAAGCATTAAATATAAAATCACTGCGAGTGTCAATCTTCCTTGTATAGGTCAAAAGAATGGTAAAACCCAACGTACAATATTTAACCCATCTCAGTACGGTGACGACTTTTTTCACATAAATCTTATTACAAGATGGTTATATTAAATCAGGAAAGGAGTTTCCAACCGCGGAGATTTGATACTGCCTTCATTAACCCTTTCACCGCAAGAGATTCCTGTTACACTGAGAAAAAGTGTCTGGCTGGAAGGAAATATATTACAAACAAGCATCACAATACTGCAGGGATTAATATAAGAAAGCTAGCATGCGGGGAATTTTCTATGTTGGCATAACTCATCTCTTTCCGTAATTGGTTTGAAAGAGGTTGACGTTCAAAATAAATAAATAAATAAATAACGTCCCTGAATTCTAATTTTTTTAAAAATAATACTTATTAATCAAATAAAAAGTTAACTTTCAGTAATGACTTAATCAGCCGCGATGGGGCGACTCGTGCTGTTCATTCTTAATTTCCAAACGCTAAGTTGAGGGCCTGATGCTCTTGTGAGGGATTATGGTTTTCCGTCCGTTCATTCGTTCGTCCGTGCTGCAGCGGCCAGAATTATTCTCTGATTTTCATGAATGAGGTGTCAGATGAATTCCCTCCACCTGATGGTGCTCTCTCACCGGTGTGGTCGATAGGCTCAGAGCAACCCCAGGGCCTCAGTGACCAAAAATGTCTTTATTTGCAAAAGTATAGGTATAACATTTGCATCGGTAGAAAGGACATTAGAAATGCAGCAGTTTATGCCTTCATCACAATTCTGGTACACTCACGAGACAATGCCAAATAATAAAATTCTTTAAATGCGTGCCTCATTAGGTGGTGGAGAGGGTAACAGTGGTAAGTAGGGTAGGTAAACAGGTAGGTAGGGTAGTAGGTAGAAAAGTTGATAGGGAGGTGATAAAGGAGAAAGGTAGACAGGTAAGTAGGCAGTAAGGGAGGTAGGGGGGGTAGGTAGATAGGGGGGGGGGGTTGGCATGGATAGAGTGTAGGTAGGTAGGCAGGGAGGGTGGGGTTGGAACAATTTTGTGGGCAAGCAAAGAGGGAGGTTGGTTGGCATGTGGGTAGGAGAGAAATTAGGTATGTAGATAAACAAGGAGGTAATTAGGTAGGATTAGGAGTAGATTGAGAGGTAGTCAAGGAGGTAAATAAGGTAGGATGGTAAGGTAAAACGTTAAGATGTTCAAGTTGATTATATGGTGAAAAAATAATTTACCGCATAATACCTCCCTGTGAAAGGATCACATAACCAAGCACAGTGGCCATGAAACCTGAGAGAAGCGCCTAATAATCTGCAGTACATAGTTGAGGTAATAAGATATTTCGTCTGTGGGATCATACTGTACTGTGGCAACACACACACTATTGCAATGGTATAGTGATAGTAAACATACACGCTAACAATATTGCCACTTACACTTCATCACTGCAAAGGAAATGGTAAATTAACTCGAATGAACACATGCATCAGCGCTTAAAACCAGGGCTTAAAAACGAAATTATTTTTCAAACGGTTCGTTCCGAGCAGAAACAGTATAATAACGTTTCGGTTTTCGTTCCTTCTCGAAACATAACGTTCCTGAACTGGTTAGAAAGAAATGAAAACCGGTTAGAACGTTATTCTCAAACCATGTATTGAATATGATATTAGTTCTATACATGACTACTTTCTTATAGATGGTAAAGCCACACATTTCATGGTGCACAGTATCCAACAAAATCAAACCCTTAGATGTCCTAAGAACTACACACATTATAAAATAAGGCAACACATTTACATATACAATAAGAGAACGTGATGCATATCACGAAGTCAAAAATTCATAAATATAAAAGGTAAAAAAAAATAAAAATAAAAGTGATGCATATGATATTATTTGAAACAAAACCACATCGTCAACTGCCAAGTAAACAAATACAGTAGACTTAATTTCTGCAGAAGGTAGTAAATTTATGGCTAATTTACGGGAAACACGGTACACAGTATGTGTATCTCAGTTGCCGTAAAGTAAAGACATAGTTTATACGTTACAGCAAATATTGTCACATTTTCCTTTAAAGTACTAAAACTCCTAATTTGGCAAAGTTATCTAGGCCTTAAAGTTGATCCATATTACTGGCACGGTGTAGGCCTACTGTTAAGACAACACAAGAGACTGCTGTTAACTTGCTCTATTGTCATATTTTTGACACAGGAATATCTGTGTGTGTGTGTGTGTGTGTGTGTGTGTGTGAGAGAGAGAGAGAGAGAGAGAGAGAGAGTGATAAATCCTGCCTTGAACTGAAGAATGTTTGCGGATAAAAGATATATTTACTTAAATAATTTGGCTACTGGAAGTGAAATTGGATATTGACCAAATATGGCATGGAACGAAAAATTAACGTTATTAACCGGTTACAGGGATTTTAAAATAGCGTTTTTGTTCCGGAACAGTAAATATGATAACGTTCTCGTTTCCGCGTTTGTTCTTAGCATAATTTCGTTCGTTTCAGTTTTCGTTTTCGTACCCTTAAACTGTTTCAAAGCCCTGTTTAAAACTGCTAACCAACGCCAAAGGCGTTTCGGGAGAGAAAAGCTTTAGATCTTACGGCTGGAAGCTCCTTGAAAATATCCCAACTAATCACTGATGTGTTACTGATGCTTCTAACTAGTATACTAGCACTTCAATTATTTTATGTGCAGAAAGAAAGTACAAGGAAACTGTGAACAAAGAAACTTCATGTCTAAGTACAGTCAAGTTCAGGATCCCCTGGACACTTCTGGAGACATCTGGCATCCCTTGCCTGCGTAAGATAACATGAATGCAATTATATGTGACTTTCTGATGTGTCACAATACCACAGTCCTGTGGGATTAAGAAGCAAGGGAATATTGCATGTGTCACGTTAATCATGTAAGCTGCACATACAGACTGTCAGTGTATAGCATCACAACATGATTTTATTATTTTTTTTCATTTTCTTCTTCGTGTCACTAGACTTCACTCGGCCAACGAGGAGATTCATATTGCCTTTACAAACTCCTTCAGTTAAGAGCTGTTTCCTAAGTTGAAAATAATAATCTTCAAGCAGCAGGAATAAGCTAATAATACTATCATTATACAGAAAGGAATATATGTATATAATACACCTACAAGGGAATATTTGGGTTACGTGCACTCTAATCCTAAAGGAACAGGTGCATTGAAGCCATTAAGCTTATCGAAGTACGAGGACATTACCTCCGTTATAGAATGGGACTGAATCATTTACTTCCTTGGCTCTTCAGTGCCATGTCGGTATGTCCGACCTGCCAGGGAATGAGCCTAAATAAATTTAGCCTTTGCAACTTGAGTTACCGAGTGAGCAACTTCATCTTACGAAAGCCAGGCCGGCACACAGCGCCACATTCCAGAGGCCACATGGGATTGAAGCTTGTGTTGTCGACCGTGGGAGTTGATTCTCATGTCACCATCATGTTCTTTTTTATCGCCATTTGCAGCCCCTAAAGATCCAGCGTATACGTGTCACTTGAGTCGGGCTCCAATACCCTTCCCTCACCCGCGTCCTCTCCCCCATCTTCAGTGCTATACATGCATAAAATGTGTATTTTCATTTAGTATAGACGGTTTTAACGAAGTCCGGCTACAGACAACACAGCTCTTATAGTTCTGTAACGAGCACTGGACGGTTGCTGTACTGTTTTAGCAACCTATTGCCGATTTTCTTGCACTCTGACTACGGGCCTCGTCTCATTGAAACAGGCAAAGTACCTGACTCCAAATGTCGGGGTAAAATTTGCAAGGAAAGCATCCCGATTCACTGGGTCAAAGATAATGTGGATAAAATGGGAAACGGAATGTCAATGAAATGGCCTTAGAAACAGTGTATTTTTATTCCAACTTTTTTACACAACACGATCGGACAGTTTAGTTGAGAATATGTCTAATGCTGACCTCCCTGTGAAAAAACAACCCTACTGCTAGATGATAGCTATTTTGACAACCTTCTGTGAGACTGCTCCTAGATATCCGGTCGGGTTGGCTGATTCTGGCAAAATTATATTCATGTTCCGTCCCTAGAAATGAAAGAAGGACAGAAGGGTGAAAATTGGTTCTTTAAGGTAAACTACAGAATTATTGTCCCACTCAGTTCCCGACGTGGTTCGGGTCCAGCAGACAGCTCGGAGGAACTCTTCTGTCCACTTTATCTTGGCCAACAACTGCTATATCTCTGTCTTGCATGTTGAGCTCTAACACAAGAAGAATACTAGAAAATGATTCTAGTCACGAAGAAGTGCTATGGAAAGTATGTAGACCCGTAGGATTTTCGTTGTCACTGAACTACGAGAAATAATCTGCAAGAGGACGAAAATCTCTGCCCAGATAAGTTGGACGAACAATTGCACAAAACATAGTGCTTTTTAGGGTACAATCCAAGCAACACGCAGTCCCGCAGCGTATTGGGGACAGCTGTTAAAATAATCTGATTTTGGCAAGAATAATATAAAAGTCATCATCGTATGAAAGGGGGTTAAATAATTATACGAACGGAGGTATTACTGGTCAGTAGTGATAATCGTAGTATCGATTATTCTCAGTGTGTTTTCTATACAGAAACCCTTGAATCCGGCAAAAAAAAAAAAAAACCTTTTAGTATTCTTGCTACCTTCAGGCGATTAAATTCTACTTAGGAAGGACTTCTCATATTGAGGAGATTAAAGGGTTTATCTGGCCTGCGGCTCGAAAAGTCTCCTTATCTGAGTTACAGCATCTGTATGTAGCAAGAATGAAACATGTAAAACGCCACCGGATTCAAGGGGTTAAGAAGTACTTTAATGCCGTACTACTGATCTGTGACTGTACTGTTCCGGACATTACACTGAGGAGTATCGCAAGCCACTACTACTTCGCCTGCTGTTTTAAGTTTCGTAACAATCCAATTGTATATATATGTATTTTATAATGTGCATGCACTTCTCAGTAAATTATTGAATTTTTGCGCTGTGTTTTAATAGCCAACTAAATGTGACGTACTATATAACAATTTCGTAACATTTTGCTAAATTCAAACCAATAACATGCAAGAACTTATAGCGAAATTTCGTTGACTTCTTATGGGTTTCGTATGACACATTTCAATTACCACATTTTTAAAAATTAATGTTTAATAAAAGGGCACTAGATGTAAGTAATGGTAACTGAGAATTACAAGACTTACAACACGTATTGAATAATAAAAGTAAACTAGAAAGTACAGATAGAGTGCATACCTCTGCTCGTGCCATTTCCATAAAAAATGATCCAGATCCTGATCCGTGAACATAGGATCCTGATCCTGATCAGGATCCGTCCCAAAATTTAATCAATTCTTTCTTGGTCCATGGCCCACCTTTCCACAAAAATTCATTGAAATTCATTGAGAATTTTTAAAGATACTGTGCAGGATACTCCGGATACGCCCAAAAAATTAACAATCTCCTCCCTCCCTTCCAAAATATTTCACCAAAACTCGATCATAGCTTTTTAGTAACCCTTCTAACAAATCAGTGGATGTAGGATCAGGTTCCGGATCCGCCCTCAAATTTTATTAATTCTTTCTTGGTCGATGGACCTCCACTTCACAAAATTTAATTGAAATTCATTGAGAATTTTTGGAGATACTGTGGAGAATATTCCAGAGCCCTAGCCGGATCCACCCCCAAATTTTATCATTTTTTCCCTTGGTCCATAGCCCACCCTTCCACAAAATTGCATCAAAATCCATTCATAACTTTTCAAATAATCTTGCTAACAGTTCCGTAGATATAGGATCCGGATCTAGATCTGCCCCTCAATTTAATCATTTTTTTCTTGGTCCATGGCCCACCTTTTCAAAAAATTTCGTTGAAATTCATTGAGAACTTTTAGAGATAATGTGCGGGGTACTGCAGATGTGGATCCGGTTCCGACCCAAAATTTAATTATTTTCTCCTTGGCCTTTGGCCCAGCCTCCCACTAAACTTCATTAAAATTTGTTCATATCTTTTTGAGGAAAGTTGCTAACAAACAGACAAACAAACAAAAATATTAACGCTGGCAAAAACATTAACTCCCTGGCTTAGGTAACACAAACATACCAGCACTGGCAAAAACATAACCTCCTTGGCGGAGCTAATACTGCTCCAAGCCAGTTCCTTCAAATCTTTGGGTAGCTACCAATTCTTCTCGTGACTGTTGTCACGAGCAAAAGTTCGCCGATCATCTCCTGCTAACATTATTTCTTCCCATACACATTTCTCTTTCCATCCTGAACATTAGAAAGTACCCCTCCCTCCCATGTGTTACTGGTGTGTAGATCTTCTGGTATCATATTAAACTAGAAAACAGAGTACATAACTCTGCCAATGTCATTGCAATTAAAATGGATCCGGATCTGTATATGCCCCAAAATATAAAAAATTTATTCTTGGTCCATGCCCGACCTTTCCACAAAATTTCATTGAAATTCACAGACTACTTTTGGAGATATTGTGGACGATACTCCGAAGCTGAGGCCAGATCCTCTCCCAAATTTAATAATTTCTTCCTTGGCCCTTGGCAAACCCTTCCACAAAATTTCATCAAAATCCGTTCATAACTTTATGAATAATCCTGCTAACAGATACGTGGATATAGGATTCAGATTCGGATCCGCCTTCTATCTATCTATCTATCTATCTATTGCCTCAATCCCGTGAGGGGTGGCCACAACAAATCGCCACCATGTTGCTCTGTCCCCCGCCGTTTCACTGCCCTGCTCCCAGCTCACACCCCCCTCTCTCATATACTTTTCCACTCCATCCCTACATCTCATCCTTGGCCACCCCCTCCCTCTCTCCCCATCCACCTCACCCACACACACTCTCCTTGTCAGTCTCTCGCTCTCCATCCTTTCCACATGGCCAAACCACCTTAATGTGTATCTCGTAACACTTCCTATCACATCCACATCCACACCACAACACTCCCTCACTTCCTCATTTGTCAGTCTGTCTCTCCATGTGACTTCACATGCTCCTCTCAAATAACTCATTTCCACTGCTCTCACTCTTGACTTCTGTCCCTCTAACAGGGTCCAAGCTTCACTTCCATATGTCAAAGTTGGTATCACAATACTGTCATGTAGCAGCTTTTTCACTTTCATGCTCACTTCCATGTTTCTTATCACTGCTTTCAAGGAACCAGTAAACTTTCTTCCCTGATGCACCCTTTCAAGCACTTCACTCTCTAAACCTCCATCCTTACTTATCACACTACCCAAGTACTTAAACGCACTCACACTCTCCATATCTTCCTCATCCAGTCTCACTGTACATTCACTGACTTCACTTCTCTCGAAGACCATCACTTTACTCTTCCCTATATTCACCTTTAGATTCCGTTTCTTACACACTCTCCCAAACTCATCTACCAAGCCTTGCAACTCCTCTTCGTCTTCACTTAGCAACACAGTATCATCTGCAAACAACAGTACAGGGAGTTTCCAAACACTGCCCTCTCTCACTAGGGCCGCTTTAACATCCACAGCCCTATCTTGTATCTCTTTTATAATCCCATCCATATACAGACTGAACAACTATGGAGACATGACACATCCTTGTTTCAATCCAATCTTCAAATGGAAAAATTTATTCAGTTCACAATCCACACGCACTGCAGCCTTAGCACCCTCATACATACTCTTCACGGTCTTCAACAACTTCCCATCTACTCCATATATTCTTAATACTTTCCACAATCCTTGTCTAACCATCCTGTCAGATTCTTTCTCCAAATCCATGAAAGCTGCATACAACTTATTTCCCTTCTCTAGAAACTTTTCCACTAAAAATTTAAGAATGAATATCTGATCTACACAACCTCGTCCCTTCCTAAAACCTCCCCTGTTCTTCTCCAACTAATTCCTCTGTTATTTCCCTAACTCTGTCAATAAGTATCCTACCATATACTTTTCCTATTACACTAAGAAGGCAAATGCCCCTATGATTACCACACACTTCTTTTTCTCCTTTTCCTTTGTACAGGGGAATAATTATACCTGACTTCCAATCCTCCAGGACTCCATCTTCCTCCCAGGCCAATCTGCACACCTTGCACATCCACTCTATTACTGTCTTACCCCCATACTTCAGCATTTCACCACACACTCCATCAATTCCTGGGGCTTTCCCCATTATAACTTTCTTCATTGCTTCCACCACTTCCATCCTACTGATTTCTTCCTCTCTTCCCACAACCCACCATCTCCCAGCCATTCCCCAGCCACTTATACTTACATTACTTTCATTCTCTATGTTCAACAGTTCATTAAAGTGTTCTCTCCATCTGTTCACTTTTTTTCCCTTCTCCACTAGTAATCTACCTTTTTTAGCTTACACACCCCAGCTAACATCTTTGGCACCCTGTTTAACTCTCTTTACCTCTTTACAGAACATTTTCTTACATTCCTTCCACTTTGAACTCAAATTCCTTCCAAATTCCTATCCACTCTCTTCTTACTCTCTCTTACTAATCTTTTCACCTCTCTTCTCCTCTCTACATATAACTCTCCCTTCGTCTCTCAACTTCTTCAACTTCCCTGTTCCTCATCCACTGATTATATGTTTTCTTCTTTTGTGCCACAGCCTTTCTCACTTCTTCAGTCCACCATGCTGTTCCCTGCACCCCCTTTCATCATCTTTTCACCCACACACCACCTCACATGCTGCACAGATTTCTTCGTGAATATCTTGCACACACCTTCCACGTACCCTATCCGCTCCAATCTATATTTACCCAGTTGCTCCTCCACTTCGCTTTTATATTCTGCCTTTTATTTTTTTCATCCTCTTGTAACACTTCTACCCTTCTTGTAAGAACTACTTCCTTCTGTCCTTCCCTTCTTCTTTCTCCATTTTGTTTGGACTTTCATTCGGACCACCACTTGGTGGTGGTCAGAAAGTCCACTCCCCCAGCCTCTATATACTCTTGCATCCATTACACTCCTCCTCATCCTTTCATCCACACACACATAATCAGTCATTGCCTTCTCTTCATTCAGTCCACCATCCACACTTCTCATTACTCGCCACGTATACCTATGGATCATTTTGTGCCTGAAGAGGGTATCAGGTATCACCAACCCCCTCCCGGCACAGATGTCCACTAAAGCACTGTCATTCTCATCCATCTCAGCAGGCACACCCCACTCACCAACCAATAAATAATAAATTTTTTCTTGGTCCATGGCCCCCCTTTTAACAAAATTTTACCAAAATCCGTAAAGTTTCTAACAGATAGACAGACAAACAAACGCCGGCAAAAACATAACCTCCTTGGCGGAGATAAATATTTCATATAACCCCTTGCATTGCCAATGTCGAGAGAACTTTTAAGTCTGACAGTACACGACTTCAGCCATAAATGGAAAAATGTTTCAAAAAATTGTACTCTAAGGAGAAGACAGAAGTAGAGGAGGAGGAGGAGGAGGTGGTCCTGGATTTCTGCTTATCGATTGCACGAGGGCCATAAAAGTAGGATAATCTCCGTAAGAAAACTATCCTTACTCAGATGATCAGTGGTTTCTAAATGAGGGCTATTGTACTTTACTTTTATTCTTTTAAGAGAAACGTCTCTGAGTCCATCTTGTAATCTTTGTATTCTCTGTAAAATTCTTTATCAATCACAAAATGAAAACTATAATAAAACGCAACGCTTAAAAGTGAACTATTTTCGAACGATTCGTTTACTAGTTCAAAATGTAAAGACGATATATTGTAAATATAGTTTTTAGGTCAGGTGTACATTCAGTTTTTGATATTCTCAATTTTTCCTAAAACAAGACCTTCAGCAGTCGATTTAACGTCCATCCTTATTCTTACTGCTAGTTAGCCAGGGAAAGAAAAGGAAACAGATTGCACTGAGCAATTTAATCGGCCTAGAAGACAAATTCGGTTCTTGCAGTTGCAGCCTGGATATATTTACCCTAAAGTGGTAGGATCTGATGTATACACTCAGCATTAATAGTGTTAGGACTGCCAGCATGAAAAACATAATGGGGAACTTTGAAATACGGCACACTAAACTACCTCCTAATTCTTTAGCTGAACGCTATATTGCACCAGTCTTTAAAAATACAACAGTCTGGCATCATCCTGAAATATTAACCCTTTGGTGTTTATGGGTGCTATGCAAATTTCATGCACTCATTACCATTGCATCTGTGCACACATCTACCGCTTGTTACCATTCGACGCCGGTTGCGTCAAACGAAATGGCCCCTGTTTTTGTGGTTGTGGAATTGTGGTTACGGAATTGTTTCTGAGTGAGAACAAAGCACTATTCGCGTCCCCGTGTATCCCCTCGCTGCACTCAAACCCTCTGCACCCAGCACTGTCCCACTGCCCCAGTCAGTGCGCTACAAGCCTTGCTCCAGGGTAAGATAATTTCCTTTCGCGTCCCGTAAAATTGGCCCTAGTTCACCTACAGTAATTCTTTATACACCAAAATGTAGCCAACTAAATTCCATATAACTTTCCCTTAGTAACATTTACAATAAAAATTATATTTCCATGAGAAAAAACTGAAAAAATAACTGAAGTACAGAAATAAATATTAAGGTATAATTTACAATCGGCTGATCATTTTTTTACATCATAAGCAAATACATTTAGTTAGGATTACGGTGAAAGAAAATTACAATAATCGAAACATAAATAAGGGTGTGAGGATAAATTGTTAATGAACTATCCAGTGTGCGGGAATAGCGCGGTTACGGTGGGGGGGGGGGCTCTCAGTGTGTGGCGTTGGACGCCTAGATTCCTCCTGAGTACTCGCTCGTGGTAGGATGCAGCTTGCGTAGAATGGTAAACAAAAGGGTTAGATGTTCAGGATCCCATGAGACAACAAGACGTGAAGTATCTCAAGCATCCAGTTTCACTAGATGTAAGGGTCTCAAAATATTCATTTATTGAGTATTATGCAGCTTGGAAGATAGTACTTCAAGTCTGGCAATAGAATGGTAGGCTAACTCAGAAATGCTGTAAAATTTTTTTGATATTTACTGGACTCTGAAGTAAAAGAAAAGCTATACACAAACCATTTTTTTATTTGTTTTTTTTATTTTTGTTAAATAATTCAGCAAAATCTTATTTGCCTTTATACAGAGTTTGGAGAATGACACTGTGCTTGGTGAAAATTACTGAATGGTGGGTTTTATAACCTGGTCATGTATAATATTCATTCACTATTCAGCAGCCATGGATAAAGCCTTGATAAATTTTCTGGTTTGCACCACAGGACAATTGATCCAACACTTTTATGCATCCTTTGTCAATGGAGTACAGTCGACGCATTTTAAAAAGACAAAGTACTCGTATTTTCAGCCATAGTCTGGTTAATGAAATTTTTCTTGCTTAACACGGTTCTTCTTTCCTTGACAGAGCCACAGAGTTTCTGGTGCCTGCTGCTGGACGTTTCTCCCTCAGTTAAATTACATATAATAACGCAATGTAATATAAGCAAAACGCTGACAGGAGTTTCTGTGAATTCTGCTAAATTAGTGTATTTTGGGGATGTTATTTCCAATTTTCACACTCGTTTTCGTCCATCATGTGACATTTTCTCACAAAAGATTAATATTATTCAAGAGTATGCATGAACTGCCTTGCAAAGAAAAAATAAAACTGTATATGCAGCTTTAAATGCCTAATATAAGTAACACAATTCACATCACTAATATATTTTTAACTCCTTTATTCAAAATCTTTTTTTTTTTTTTTTAACTCTGACTGGAACTCCTCCATTAATGGGTTTATAGTGGATTCCGTTGGTGCAACATCAGTAGTAGTCGGCCGTCATGTTGACATTCCATTTTCCATGGTATCCTCTCTCCATCTCCTTCGTACCCTGATGAAATCTTTCACTGTGCTCTTCACTCAAAGCTCCTAGATTTTCCAAAACGTTCTCGAAATAAGCATTAAGGAAATATATTATGAGGCGCATGTTTCATCCTAGGCCTTGAGCTTTTCCAGCATCCTGCTAACATTTTCAGCGGGCTCTTGGCAGGGTCTAAGTCTCTCACCAGATCCTTTAGATCATGTTGAGAAAACACTTGGAATTCTGTGATATTGACATCACACTGGAAGTCTACATCATCATTGTCGCCAGTGCTTTCTTGTTCGGAGCCACAACATATTTTTCCAGGGTTCTCAGGTGGCATTTGGTCGGGCTTATGCGGTCCATGAGTAACAGGCCGTAAGGGAGATGAGAGGTTTGGATACAGAACTTCTTTTCTGTTCTTAGTGATGTATCTTTGAACAATATATGTGCAAAAGTAGCATTCGTCACTGTGATCCTTCGGCTTCCTCCAGACCACTAGAACACAATAACGATTGTTTTTTCTTTCATTTGTACATTTCCTTCGTTCTTGAACACAGATAAAGCCGACTTTCTGAGGAACACATGGTTTGTCCTGGTTCCCATATTTCGCTCCAAAGTATGCATAGTATACTGTTACTACTGTCAGAGTTTGTAATATTTCTGTGTTGTTTCCCTGCGACAGACCCTCCACAGATGTAATAAAAACTGTCCGGGCTATTAAAACAACCTCAAGTTGCCATTGCCAGATAAACTACAACTGACTCTGAAACATATCATAAAATACAATGAACTCTGGTAAAAAAAAATAAAATAAAATAAAACTCGTACACTGCACTTTAGTTCAGTACTACTAGTATAGCTAATTATATTATGTTGGACGTTCAAAAAGTAATGAAGCAAGATGTAAGCGAGCATACTTCTTTGTTTTCCCTTCCAAATCTCTTTCTCACTTATTGATATTCACGCTCACTTCTGATAGGCAAATATAAGAGACAGATTTGCGTTTGGATCTGTAATTTAATGAGCGAAACTGGCTATGTTACCGTGTGAGACTTAGGCGAGACTCTGAACAGCCAAAATTTTTCTGGACTGATTTTAAAATCTAATTTTGTGAATAAAGTGTTCGTGTCACTATAAATTGCTATAATTTTAGCATACTTTTTTACTCAGCTTATAGAAATTAATAAAGAACAGAAAGTAAATCTTGAAGTTTTTTTTCAGACCTATTTAAGATTAGATGAATGGATGGTTGCATGGTCCATTTAATTTGGCAATCTATTTATTATCTTTAAACTGATGTGCAGTACTATTCATATTCCTGAATCTTAAGCAGCCACTCTACCAGTGGAACAATGATGGTGACGGTGATGGTGACGTGCACCTCAGCAAACGGTAGGTATGCCAGTACATACAATCTAGAAACAAATTCTCATCTACTATTTCACAATGTCTGCTTCACGCTGACAGCATATCTGTTCTGTTGCTTTCCTCCCTGATGCATCATATCTTCTGACAGGTGCACATACCAGCCTTCTCTCAGCTCATTAACCAGTAGATGAAAGTGAGCAGCAGAAGAGGTAAAGTAGTGGTATTTTTTTCCCCTCGACTGCACCCCCCACCCCCATGCATTCCAACAATCCTTAGGTAATCCAGCAAACACCATTCCCTCCTATGCTGCTACTGAAGCCAACTTTGTCGCCACAGCATAGTTGGTAAAACTTTGAGAATTCCTTCTTGAGCTGACTTCCTACAAAAGTGCTACACACAGTCCAATGCAGCATATTTCTTTGAGAACTTTTTTCTTATGTGTTTGTCTGACTAGTGATACAGACTTAACAGCCTGTTACCTAAGGCCTGGCAGTCCAGATGTCACCACTTTCGCAATAATCCACAACATACAACATGTCATGTCTGCCCCTCAGGAATACTATGAGGAAATTAGCCCTGGTATTTTTATTTTAATGTGTCGTTTGGAGTAAAATCTGCCACAAAGAAAAAATCTCTTCCGTACTCCAGCACACACTGTCTTTCGTACGCTGTCACCGACGTTTAATTGCCACGTAGCTTAATTGGTCACAAATTATTACATCTAGCAGTGCCTTGGCCTCCTACTAAACCATTTGTGTTCAAGAAAGTCCCTGGCAACACTTTTCTCTCGGGATTAATTATAGTTCCGTTTTGTTAAGTCCCTGTCGCATTTTCTTGCACACTTTTGTCTCGACTGTCGCTCCTGTTTCAAACTGGTATTGAATGTTTACTCCCAGTAAAGAAGTCCCAGAATACGACCCTCCCATAATGTTGAGGTTTTACCCGTGTGCATTTACACTGAGCTACGTACTCGTTGGGAATATCCGATTCGCCACTTTAATCATATTTCTCGTTTGCCTTAATTTTTGCATTAATTTTATAGTATTTAAACTATTGCGTTGGTGAGTTTACGTTTGTACATCCAAAAACGTTTGAGGATTTCATTATGTATGGCTCTTAAGTTTCAGTTGCATGGCTTAATCCTCTCCCCCCCCCCAACACACAACACACAAGGAATATTAGGCTTCCTAGCAATGAATCACCATGATTCTGTTCAGTATGACAACTTCCATGATGTATAAAATTAATTCAAAAGAAGAACGTGATGTGCACTATACAGTATTTATACATTTCAATACAAAGACACAACGGAATGCAAAAACAACAACTGACCACATTATCCATTCTAGGCTGTTTGTCAGAGAGAACACGATGACTATTTAATACTAGGAGAAGAAGAAAAGGATAGGAGAGCAAGAAGGCTGAATAGAAGATACTTGTAAATAAAACTATTAATAAAACTGTTAAAAGTGGGAAAAAATAAGAAAATTATATCGTCGCTCTGTAGGGGCAGATGGCGATATTTTCTAACTCGTTCAGTACAACGGATCTCACCTTAACTATAATCGCCTGGCGAGCAGCGACAGTGAAACAGTTATAGAGGTAAAGAAGTTGAAATATATGAATCATCTCTCTCTCAGTATTCTTACTGACCGGTAGTATGGGTTCCGACAGGGAAACTCCACTGTCGATCTTCTCACTTTCATTTCTGAGTCTTGATCATTCTCCATTCGGGCCTTTGGCGAAACCTTTGCCGTCGCACTTAACATATCAAAAGCTTTTTGATCGAGACTGGCGCAAGTCAGGAATGTCCAAACAATCTTCTTACTCTTCTTTCCTTTTACTCGTATTTACCTTCACCACATGCTTCCTCTCTTGTTCTATATCTGCTGCTGTATACGACCACTGTTACTCCTCTAAAGCTATCCGCAGTGGTTTTCCTCAGAGTTCTGTCTTGTCACCAGTTCTCTTCTTTTTATTCAACAATGATGTAAGTTGCACGTGTAACCCTATTCACTCATGTGTTGAATTCTCCACTCTTTCCAATTCTACCCGTTTCTCTCAACAGCCGTCGCAGATTTGCTTCAGCAATGAGAGGATCAGGCCATATCTCACAGGTCTAATTTCTGACTTCACTGTCAGTTGTGAATGTGGTAAAAGAAACTGTGTTTAATGTATCAAATCTCAGTTCGTATATCTTTCAACCCATCAAAATCTTCCACAGGAATTTCTCACTGAACAATACATCGCTCACCCCTTCATCATCGGTTATTATCACAGGGGTTCGTTTATGACGGACTCTTCACGGAAAGATCACGTTACCTTCCTTTCAAAATCCAGTTCTAGGATATTAGTTGTGCAAAGACTAACCCCTGTTTCTCTCTACCCCTGAAAAGCTGTTGATTTTATACAGGGAACTTATCCTCCTCCGTGTAGAATTCCACTTGCATGTGTGGGTGGGTTCCCCACGTACAGCTCTTCTGTACAGGATGAATTAAAGGCATTTTGTCATAACAGTTCACCTCCTCAGCGACGCCTGCAACTTCTGTCTTTCCGCAGTGTTGCATCTTTTTCCATTTATTATCGTTATTTCAATGGCCACTGCTCTTCTGAACTATCAGCTTGCATTCCTCCTCCATTACGGTGACGGGTAGCACCCTTAAGACGTTACACTCTCATTCATTTCTGCCCAACTCTCTTATACAGGAGTTTACCGATATTCTCAGTCATACGTGTATGGCAACAGATCAACAGTGGGACTCACATACACAATTTGTATTTTCCTCTGTCTGTGACCCCCCGGCTTTCAACCGCAATGCATCTTGACATCTCTAAATGAATGGCTCTTGAATTTGGCCTTTTTTCTGTTCCTGGAAAGATCAGTTTTGCGGGTTCTAGCCTTAGATTTCTTCTCTTATGCAAAACACACACACACACACACACAATATCTATATCTATTTAGACAGATATAGTTGTGTGTGTGTGTGTGTGTGTGTGTGTGTGTGTGTGTGTGTGTGTGTGTGTGTGTGTGTGTGTTTTAACCCGAAACTAATCTGTGTGAGCTAAGCAGAATCACTATGATATCGTGTACAACCTTTATCAGCTTGACTGAGTTACCTGTACCTAAGGATGCCGGGGAAGACCGAGTGTTTAAAAAAGTTAAACCTAGCTTTAGATGAACTATTTAGTTAAAACTAGTTTCATCAGTAGCTATGTATGACGAAACGTGATGTAGCTTTTCACTACAGTACATACGAGTAGAACAAGAAGACTCACTTGGTGGGTGAATCACCGTTGTCCTAAAAAATCGAAGCACTTCATTCTTGCATGTTACTAAACCCTTCCTCAAAGCTTGGTCACAATTGTTCAGGTTATATTGCTCCCACAATGATAGACAAACAGGCACTCTCTTAGCGAAAGTATACACCCACCACGATGTCATGTACCATCATACAAAAAAGTATCCTTACTCACTTGAATGTAAGACTCCACAATGATTCGAGCGATTCGAGCAGTGTCGAGATTGTTGGCAATTTTGGATGTCTGAAACGTCACGAAAGGTCTGGTACATCATATCGTGATTCGAGTCTTGAGTCGTGGATTACGAATATCTGATACTGAATCGACGTTAGCTAATCCTGCATTTTATGGTCATACAGCATGGAACCTCAGGGGAAATGCGTGGTGCTATTGTTGCTC
>JAGKTI010003216.1:0-22071 GCA_018397915.1 Birgus latro
ATGTCAGGTTCTTTGGCTAGCAGTAAATCTAATCTTGCTGGTGTGTCGTCACCTCGGAATCATGTCTCTTCTTTGACCCACTGCGTCATTACATTATTCATTGCTATATTTAACAGTATGTTGCCCCACGAATCGTCACTGCCTCCTGAGTCTCATTTCTCCCAGTTCACCTCTTTAGTATTAAAGTCACCCGTTAAAATTATATTGTTGCTTTCCTCAATCACAACATCTCCTGGTATTCATCGTCTTTCCATGCGCTAGTCTTAGGGGGAACATATACTACTGCCATATCTCTCTTACCATCTCTCCAGTTTCCAGTTTCACATTTATCACGTCAGCCCTACCCTCTCCCATTTCCACGGTATCCACATTTATGTTGTTCTTCACTGCTATCATCACTCCTCCTCCCATTTTTTCTTTTCTGTCTCTTCTCCACAGTTTGTAATTACAGTCTCCTATATTGATATCAGTATCCTCTCTCAATTTAGTCTCTACAAAGCACATAACATCCGGTTCATGTACTTTCAAGAAATCGTTGATTTCTATCCTTGTTTTCCCTCCGTCGGTACCACTTCCTTACATTCATGTCCATCACTGTCCAAAAAAATGTTTTACTTTCTTCCTCTGTCCTCCTGTCATTTTTTTCTTTTAGTTGTTCCTTCAATGATTTTAAAACTTCTCTTTCTTCTTCATTCAAATCTTTCCTCACTGTAATATTTTCCATCCCTGCCACTTTTCTCAGTTTCCAGGTTGCTTTAAGTACAGTAATCTCTCTACTTTCCGGACAATCACTATCCGGTTACACCACTGTTCGGACATCGTAGGCTGATGTTCGAAACCCAAAATTGCCAAAAAATTGCTAGAAAATTGAAAAAAAATCCCCCTTTTTTTAACCTGTAAGTTTGAATTTGGCGCATGGCGCCGAACGGCCTTGTTTACATTCACATTCCCACTGTCTCCTCCTCCCGCCATTCTGACAGTTGTCTTTGAACTGCCATGAGTTTTTGTTTAAATAATCATAATTTACATTGCTAAGGAGTAAGTGCAGTTCAACACTGGATTACTGTACATGCATCAAGAGCATTTTCACCACTGTCAGAGCTTTAGAGGTGGGGTAAACAGCCACCACGAACATGTAAGTACACTGTCAGCTGCCAAATATTTTCCATAATCACTTTTTAATCCTCATTCTCTGGTTACATTTTATTTACTTCATGCTTTGTGTTGTCCCATAATTGAGTGCACAGGCTGTGAAAGAGGTGATTTTCTCAGTGATTACCATGTCTCTTACATGCGTTCACTATCTAGTCAACTGGTGAACATTTTTGCCCTAGTCACCTCTAAATCATAATTTTTCTGGTTACATTTTATTTACTTCATGCTTTGTGTCCCATATTTGAGTGCACAGGCTGTGAAAGAGGTGATTTTCTTAGTGATTACCATGTCTCTTACATATGTTCACTATCTAGTCAACTGGTGAACATTTTTGCCCTACTCACCTCTAAATTATAGTTTTCTGGTAACAATTTATTTATTTCATGCTTTGTATCCCATATTCAAGTGCACAGGCTGTGAAGGAGGTGATTTTCTTAGTGATTGCCATGTCCGATACTTACTTATACTATGCTGCCAACTTGTGAACACCTCTTCCTTACTCACCTCAAAATCATCATTTTTTGGTTAAAATTCAATTAATTCATGCTTTTTGTCCATTATTTATGTGAATGAGATCTTAAATAAGTGCTATGCATGTCCAGTAGGGAGGTAGGTAGGTGGTTTTCTGATTTAGGTTAGGTTAGGTTCAGGAATGACTGGTGCTAGAGCTTCAGGGCCACTATCCAGACAAGACCCCTTTCCGGTCATGCCTTTGGCTCTATTATGTCGAATAGTGGGAAGATTACTGTACTTGTTTTCTGAAATGAGAATTCCAAACTACTGATGCATACTCTAGGGTTCGTCTAATGAATGATTTTATTATCTTTTTTTTTTTTTTTTTTTTTTTTTTTTTTTTTTTTTTAATGTGTCCGACTCTGGGCATAGGCTTCACAGCCTGCTATCAAGGCCCAGTCGTCCTCCTATAATCTACATGTCACCACTTCGGCGCTTAACACCCACCGTCCATACTGAATACATGCTAGGGCTGTCTCATACAGGACTGGTGTATTGGTATTAGCGGGGTCATCTTTCTGAGCATGTCTTCATTTATATATGTCAATGCTACTCTTACATTTGCAAGCAGTGTATACATGTTACGTACCTTCTCACTGATGTGGTCAGCCGGAGATAATCTGTTATTGATAATCACTCCTAGGTCCTTCTCTCTTTCTGATATGTGTAGGGTTGAACTTCCTAACTTATAATCCCAGTCTGGCCTTTTCTCACTTTTACCAAACTTAATTACATGACATTTGTCCACATACTCATTCGATGTAGTGCTTCTCTCGGGTGTCTGCCCTTTCCTTTCCTCCCTCCATTCCTTCCTTCCTCTTCTGTCTTTCTTTACTTCATTCTTTCCTCATCCTTCTGCCTGCGGGTGACTTTACACTCCCTCTTTTGTCTTTCTTTCCTTCATTCTTTCCTCTTCCCTCTGCCTATGGGTGATTCTACACTGAGTGACAAGCCTAATGGTTTCCTGTACACCAGGAAACCATTTAGTATGCTGGGTGGTAACCATATAACCAAATTATGGCGCCTGGTGGTTTAGTGGATAATTTCAGTGCTCCAATCGGATTGAGCCAGTGAAGGTTTATATCCAAGGGATGGTTGGGGTTATTGCTCATGTAATGCCACTCAGGGATGAGTGTGGCTGGTCACTCTCATCTTAAATGTCAGGACCAAATTGCCTAGCCCCAGGCTTCTACAGTCCTCATGGGGCAACATAGGAATTGGATGATGGATGGATGAAATTCCATTTACCATTTATTGCTCCATTCATGAAGCTTATTTAATTCTTCTTATAGCTCTCTGCAAAGATCTGTGTTAGTAATTTTTCTTTGTACTTTTGCATCATCAGCAAACATACAGTATTTAGATAGATTCCATTTCCATTGTTACTGTCTGTGTCATTTATACCTACTAAAAACAAAATTGGTGCCAGCGCTGAGCCCTGTGGAACTCCACTAGTCACTTCCTCCATGATAAATAAGTTCCCCCTAGTACTGTTCTCATTTCTCTTTCTCTGAGAAAATCCTGGCTCTAACAGTACAGGTTACCATGGATTCCTCCTTGATGGTACAGTTTCCATAAAAGTCTTTGGTGTGGTACTCTGTCAGAATCTTTCTTGAAATCTAAGCAGATACTGTCCACCCATTGTTCTCTTTTCTGTAATGTTCCTGTAGCTCTATCATAGTAGCTTAATAGAGTAGTACAGTACATCCTTCAACTTTGCGAACTTTAACTTTGCGATTCACAAATTTTGCGAGGTAGTACCAAAAGTCATGTATTTTTTAACATTTATGAACTTTGCGACTGATCACACACTTTGCGAGGTCGAGTGGTGGGAGAGTCATCTTCCCGCACTACTTTGCCACCCCGAGTAATGACGTCATGGTTCACTGGGCGTACTGAGCCTCCTAGTTCAGTGGTCTGCCGCCCCGCCACATTTGTTTGCACCTGTTTCCAACCAAGGTCACTGACCCTCACAATTTTGTGGTGCTCCTCGCAATACCCCAGCAGTCTAACCTTGCACAGGAGACCAAACTGAAAATGATTGAAAGGAAAAAAGCAGGTGAAGGTAATTCTGGTATTGGTTAGGAGTTTGGTGTTGGTGAATTGACAGTGAACAAATCAAGCAAGCAGCAAATAACTATGGAGGTGCTCAATTTGATGGTAGAATGGTGGTGGACAACAAAGAAGTGCTAATAAAAATGGAAAGATATCTTGCTCACTACATTCAAAGAAAGGCTTTCGAAAAGGAAGGGGGGTTGCATTAGATGGGCACTATATAAGGGAGCAGGCAAAGATATTCTATCACACGTGCCTTAAAAAAGCCATTAATCCTCCAACAAAACCTTTCAAGGCGTCGAATGGGTGGCTATGCCAGTTCCTCAAAAGGAAGGGGTTTAAACACATCAGGTTCAGTGGCGAGTGAGGCAGTGCTGACTACAAATTGGTCGGCTCCACTCCAAGGTAAGCGCTTTTTCCCACTCTTTCTCTCGACTCTACCTCTTAATTTTACGATGATAAATGAAACAAACATGAACTGATGTACTGTACAGTAATATTAATAAGAAAACATCATAGGTAAGAAACATTTAAAAAAAATGCATTTACACTGATGTGAAGACTGGTGTGGTTAATAGGACTGGTGGCGGGGCGAGGCTTGGCTACTGTGGCCCCGCAGGGCCTACGTCGTCACTATCACTGTCGGCAGATATTTCCACATCTTGCTGTGTTTTTCTGCCTCTCTCATGAATCCCTCAAAGTCAGAATCGTCACTGGGGTCATCAGAATGAAAAAGGTTAGGGATGCTAGGATCGCTGGCTGCTTGGGGAGGGGTGGCAGGACGGCTGGTCGATGGGGCAGGGTCTCTTGGGGTTCTCTTGAATTTTGTGTTTAGAGACTGCTTCCTCTTGTTAACCCCATCTCTGTGGAGGTCAGCATAAAAGCGAAGTGGCCGAGAATTAACGATGCATAACCTGGTCAATATGCTCGCCGTCATTGACCAGCTGAAAAAAACCATCGTGAACAACGAATGTGACAATTTAGGGCTTGGCAAGCATGCCACAGTGTTGACAGGGCCCTTCATTTTTATGCTGACCTACACAGAGATGGAGTTAACAAGAGGAAGCAGTCTCTAATCACAAAATTAATGAGAACCCCAAGAGACCCTGCCCCATTGACCAGCCGTCCTGCCACCCCTCCCCAAGCAGCCAGCGATCCTAGCATCCCTAACCTTTTTCATTCTGATGACCCCAGTGACGATTCTGACTTCGAGGGATTCATGAGAGAGGCAGAAAAAACACAGCAAGATGTGGAAATATCTGCCAACAGTGATAGTATTGACTTAGGCCCCGCAGGGCGACAGTAGCCAAGCCTCGCCCCGCCACCAGTCCCGTACACCAAGCCAATCTTCACATCAGTGCAAATGCATTTTTTTTTTTAAATGTTTCTTACCTATGATGTTTTCTCATTAATATCACTGTACAGTATATCAGTTCGTGTTTGTTTCATTTATCATCGTAAAATTAAGAGGTAGAGTCGAGAGAAAGAGTGGGGAAAAGTGCTTACCTTGGGGTGATGTCGACCAATTTGCCTTTATTTCATATATTTAATTGTTTGAATTTTGCGAATTTTGATTTTGCGAGGTTTTTTGTCGACCATATTCTCGCAAAATTGGATGAAGCACTGTATCACATGATTTTCCCTTTCTAACACCAAACAGCCTTTCTTTTATCATACTGTGTTCTTCTAGATGGTTTTTCGTTTTTTTTTTTTATCAGCTTTTCTAGTATCTTACAGCACTGGTCAGTGATACTGGTCGGTAGTTGAGTGGAGTTGGTCTGTTCCCATCCTTGAATTGGGGAACAATGTTTGCTTTCTTCCAGAAATCAGGTACTTTACCTTGACTTAAGGATTTTATGAATATTAAATATATTGGTCTACTTAAGTCTTCTGCACATTCATGTAGCACCCAACATGAAACTTCATCAGGACCACATGTTTTTCCTTTGTCTAATTTACTTAACTCTTCCTGTACTTCTTTTTCTGATATTTGTATATCTGGTAATATGTGCGGGCATGCATGTTCCATATCATCTATTTCAAAATTATTTTCTTCTGTAAAAACTGGTTGGAAATTTTTATTCAGGTATTCACAAATATCTCTCTGTTGTGTATAGATGATCCCCTCGTCCGTAATGGACTATTTTGTTTTTAACTTTGGTTTTGCTTCAGATGTAGTGTACCATTCCTGTTATATGTATGTATCATCCCAGTTATGTATATGTATATATGCCCCCACTGTGTGCCCCCACTGTATCACAGAACTGCTGAGCTATCAGCCATTCCCAGGCTTGACCGACCAACTCGAAACATATGTACAGTCAATCGAGGGCTAACTTCTATACTGTCAGCATCTTATCTCCATGCTCCACAATTAAAGGCTGTAAATAGCTACTCCAGGACTTTCCTTCCACCATCAAGAGGGTGTAACAAACATTTGGTAGCAGCTGTGTCTCGAACCATTGTTTCTGACTGCCTCCTAAAGTGTTTTAGTGTCACCAACAACTCCTTGACGCCCCGCATCTCACAGCCTCGCCCTCTCACTGCCTCTCGTGGCATAATACCGGCTCTGCATCTACAGATGCCCAATTTCCCTCACCAGTGCCGTTCTCTACAGCAACCACAACCTCGCACAGGCTGTGACTATTGACACCTTCGCCCTCCGCACCTGTCTTACCTGTTCTGACACCTGTTCATCTCCTGGTGGCCTTCTCCAGCATCTGCCGTTCCCCCGACGTCACCCTCTACATCTGCCACATCAACACCCTCTCCATCTGCCACATCTGCCACCCACCAGCTTTGCACCTGCCTGTGGAGACATTTGTCCACCCCTCAGTGCCTCCCATCTGGTCCGGATTAATCACCCACCTCACCAATCAACCCTCCTATTCACGTATCAACTCAGGACCAGCGAGTCACTCCACCTCTTCCAAGACTCATCCTACATACCTACTACAAGTCGTATTCTCAACCAGTCTCATCCACCACGCCCACCTGCCTCTGACGCCACCCACCACACCCCCGCCAGCTGATCCACGCTGTCTCCTCTCCTCTCCACTTCGTTCACAACTCAGCTGTGTAACTATAATAGTATACCTTCATCCACCCTTTATTGACTTTCTATAGAGATTATCCTCCGATTTTCTCTACAGATTGTGTGTTATTGTCATAATTCATCTCCACCCCTCACTCCATACTCACCTTCACCTCCTCTCTTTATTACTCATCTCCCATTTCACCTATTTATTGCAGCTTGCATCCCGTCATCTCCATACATTTCCATTTCCATTCTCATGGTACATTTTCTCATCTTCATACTGTAAATATATATATATCACTCCTCATCTCTCCTCTTACATTACGTCGCCAGACTACATGTCATACTTTCAATATACGGAACTTACTCCACCCACTCTCAGCCAAGAAACAACCAATGCTCACACTCCACCTGCCGAGGACGATTCACTGACTCATCTACGTAGCGGGCGCACGTACCCACGACCTGCCTTACCGCCTACCACTTCATTACCCGCCTCACAACAAACTTCCCATCCAGATATTATCCATCCAGATACCTCATACTCTACCCCTGTTACTACACAGCCTGCTTCTCCCCTTACTCCTTCCACTATCGTTAACTCTCCTGCCCCACTACATCTCCCGTCTCCCTTACCCTTTCCTACCCCTTTCTCTCTCTCTCTCTCTCTCTCTCTCTCTCTCTCTCATCACTTCCACACTTCCACACTTCCAACCATGACCCAACCAACCCCTACTCCACAGTCTATCTATCTCAACAATTCCAGTCGTCCCAAATTTACCGGCGAGGTCTGTTTATTATTTCCTCAGAGAGGTCGAAACCGACATCCACAATCGGTGGATTACAGATGAAAACCTCAAAGTCTCTTATCTTATGGGTCGCTTACACCAAGGCAAATCGGATATCGGATCCACGATCCGTGCTGGATATTTTGATGGCATAAAAACTTTTGATGATTTCTGTAAGGAACTCATAACACTTTGTTGTCAACATTCCAATGCCGCATCTCTCATTGGGTTCACTAATCTCCTCACCCAGATGGATGAGGATCTGCAGGTACCCCCCCCAACATGCCAAACTATGCAAAGCACCCGCTGCCATGAAAGCCACTAGTAGCGAGATCTGCCAATTACTTATGGGCACAAAATGGGTACAGGAAGTAAATGAAGCTCCTATGGTTTCACTCAACAACTTTGCAGATTTATTTGGTTACCTGAGATTCCTCCATTGGCTTGATCCTAAACAGAGAGAGATAGCCATGGCGATCAGTTTCAGTCAAGGAGATAAAATTGTTCAGATCACAAACCATCCATGAAAGAACAGGTTCAAACCGCACGCGTCAGGCCACAAACTGCCCCTTGGTCTTTCAGGTCTGTCACACTACCACTCCTCCACACCGATACCGTTCCCATTCCACCATACGAGGCGGACCTGCCACACATCGTTCTCCAACCCCCGGTCGTGATCAATCTAGTGTCCGACAGAACAGACAGTCCTCGATCCTCTGATGGCACTGTGGTAAACCCGGACATCGAGCAAACAGTTGTGACCGTAAACACACATGCCCTAACTCCCAAACTAGACGGCGTACACCTTCCCGTTTGTGTTGTCCTACATGCAAGTATCATAAGACCAGCACAACACACACTACCGAGGAGTGTCGTTACCTCAACCGCCACCAGTCGGGGGAAGCGCAGTGCCCATATCGGACCAATATGACGTAGCAACAGAACACCAACTTCCCATCCGCCATGTTGGACCCATACCTTCCTCAGGTCTGGTCATTCTAGGACGGGGTAATGACATACCAATGTTGTTCTTCATGGACACCAGATCTATAGTAAACTTGATTTCTGATACCTCTTTAGACATCATTCAACGCCACCGCAAACACGTCAGTTTCCTTGAGCCGCCTGACATTCGCCTATGCGGTGTAGAGGGCTCAGAGTTTAAGATCAAGGGAAGAGTCACTTTAGAAGTACAGCTAGACAGCACCTTGCTCCCTTTCCCAATAGAATTTCATGTTACTAATGAACTGAAATATCCAGCAGATGCCCTTATTGGCTTACCCACCATGGCACAACACTCCATTGCATTATTGCCTGCCTGTAGTAATATAGACATTTCTGGGTTCCCAGTCTACAGTATGTAATGTCCCCGTCCTGTACTGCCAGTAAATTCAGTCATTCAGCCCACCCTGACTCTCGCATTCCCTAAGAGTACAGAACAAGCCAAGCCGTCATCATCATCATCACCTGAGAAAACAGAGATAATTCCCTCACTGACTGAGAGCAAGGACATGCATTCCTCAACATCTGATGATACATCCTCTCAGCATTCAGAAAAGACTCTTCCAGCCTCCTCTAACGACAGCACTACAGCCGACTCAGACATGTCTCAGTTACCTACCTCACAGAGTCTGACTGACGTTCTCCAACACGCAGAGACAAGGCGTGCAGTAACGAATACGTACACAATTTTGTTACCACATGAGTTCATCAAAGTCTCTGTTCATGTTGTAGGTGCGAAAGAAGGGTTGGATGTACTAACACTACCTGAGACGTGTTGTGTGAATGGCTTAACTTATGAGCCAGCCTGGTGCACGATATTAGAGGACATCCTATGTTATCTATATTTGCTCAGTGTCACGAATGCTCCACTAAAACTTAAAAGTGGTGTAAAGGTCGGAGATTTCCTAGTATACCCAGCGGCCATAATGGTGTGCCAAGAATCCTCTATTCCTACTGATGATGATAATCAACCAACAGGTATATGCCATTAACTCTATGGGATCTGCTCTGACTTGTTCACCTGACCTGCTCTCAAATCTGACTTTTCCACAGCATAAATCTCAACTGCTCGGCCTTTTGCACGCTTACAGAAATGTGGTAGCCTTACCCAGAGAACAAATGGGCCAGACAGACTTAGTCAAACATCACGTAGACCTAGTACCAGGAACTCAGCCGATTTACATACCAGCATATCGGTTACCTCACAGCTTGAGAAAACAGACAGATCAGATGGTACAGAAAATGTTAGTTCAGGACATTATCGAACCCTCCGTCAGTCCATGGAATAGCCCTCTTTTCTTAGTCCCAAAGAAGGACGGCAACTTTAGACCAGTAGTGGACTACCGTAAAGTAAACTCCGTAACCGTTCCAGACCGTTTCCCGTTACCCGTTCTCACAGATTTGCTAGAATCACTAGGTGAAAATAACGTAGTATTTTCATCCCTAGACCTCCTCAGTGGTTACTGGCAGGTCGAAATGGAAGAATCCTCTTGCCCAATTACAGCCTTCAGCACCCCTTCTGGACATTTTGAGTTTAAGGGACTTCCTTTTGGTTTGAGAAATGCTCGTTCAGTATTCATGCAACTTATCCATTCGGTCTTTAGTGGCATGATGGGACACACTCCCTTTTTGCTTACCTAGATGACATCATTGTTGTAAGTAAATCAGTCCCTGACCATTTTGCCAAACTACAACAAGTATTGGAATGCCTACAGCTAGCAGGCCTGAAAATCAACCTCAGTAAATGTGACTTCCTGAGAAAGAAAATCAACTTTCTAGGCCATGTCATCGACGCACAAGGCATTCATACTAATGACAACAAAACTAAAGCGATCATCAATTTCCCAGAACCCACCACTACTGATGTTGTCAGAAGTTTCCTAGGCCTAAGTGGTTACTATCGCAGATTCATTAAAGACTATGCAAAGATCGCCGCTCCTCTAACCCACTTACTAAGGAAGAATGTATCCTTTGTATGGACTAACGATCAGCCACAGGCATTCAAAGCACTATTATGCCCCAATTTTAGCATCCCTGATTATACCAAACCCTTTCTTCTATGCACAGACACCTCAGGCACAGGACTTGGTGTAGTTTTAATGCAACTAGATCAAGCATCCAGGAAGCGTGTAATAGCGTATGCTAGTCGTGCACTTACCACCGCTGAACGTAATTACAGTGTCACCAATTCAGAAGCTTTGGCAGTAGTCTGGTCCTTGAAACATTTGAGACATAGTATATGGTTATCCAGTGCATATCCAGACAGACCACCTTCCTCTATGTGATTTGTTTAAGGGACGCAACCTCGCCGATAGGTTAGCTAGGTGGTCCATCACCATCCAGGACTTCAATCCCACTTTTCAGTATGTCCCAGGAAAATCGAATGTAGCCACTGACACCCTTTCACGTCATGGCACGTTCCTGCAGCCCAAGGCCACTGACAGCACAACCTTAACATCAGAGGATGTTCAAAACTCTCAGCGCAAAGATTCCATGTGGTCCCAAGTAGTTTATTTTCTCGAATCAGGAGATGCCTCAACCTTACCTACTTTACCAGTACCACTAGGTGAGTTCATACTAAAAGATGGTCTCTTGTACAGAAAAACATTCCTTACAGGGAAAGATTTGCCCAACAGAGAAGTACACCAACTCGTTGTCTCTACTGACCTGATATCTGCGGTCCTTCACATCGTTCATGATACACCTCATGCATCCCATTTAGGTAAAGACCGATGCTTGCGCCAAACACGTCTCGAGTACTATTGGCCAACCATGCGTCACAATATCAGTACGCACTGTGACTCTTGCATCTCGTGCCATCGCCACAAAGGTTCCACCGGCTTACCTGCACAGCTTTTACAATGCCCAATCCCGTCATGCCCATGGGAAACAGTGTCCATCGATCTTCTAAAACTCCCTCTTACAGAATCAGGCGCAGAGTATTTGTTTGTAGCAGTCGACCACTTCTCACGCTACTGTGTCCTCGTACCCCTCTCAGATAAGACCGTGAAGAGTGTTGCACGTGCCTTCGTAGATCATGTCATTTGCCCGTTCAGTACACCACATACCATCCTCACTGACAGCAGTACTGAGTTCTACAGTAGAGTCCTGGAGGAGATCTATCACCGCTTTAAAATTGATAAATGCAATGTCGTGCCTAACCATCCAGCTTCCAGTGGCTTTGTAGAGCTCCACAATAGGAAAATCTTAGAGTGCCTCAGACACCTAGGCTCCCATAGTTCTTCATGGGATGACTGGATTCCCCAAGTGGCATCTTCAGTCAATAGCTCCATCAACGCTTCCATTGGCAAATCTCCCTTCTTTGTCCTCCTTGGTTTTGACAAACACCTACCATACATCCTGTTATCCTCAAAGCCAGACCCCATCTATAACATGGATGATTATGTCAAAGTAAAATTGGCCAACTTCCAAACAATCCATCAGTATGTAACATCCAATCTCACTTCATCTAAGGAGGACATGATACAACGCCAACATAAATCTGCCTCTCCTATCACTATCAACGTCGGTGATCTAGTCTTTGCTCATTCCCATACGTGCACCTCTAAATTGGATGACAAATTTACTGGCCCCCATCGCGTACTGAATAAACAAGCAAACAAGTTCTACATCCAAGACTTCTTCGCTACAGACACCAAGTGGGTCCATGCTGACGATCTAAAATGTGCTTCACGGGGCCTAGTGTTGGAAGAATCACTTGCACAACCTACTGCTCTCCCTCCTGCTCCACAAATCCCTCAGTCTACCCCATCTCCACCTATCCATCAGTCTCCTTCATCTCCACCTACACCTACTCATTCATCAACCAGTCAATATCGATCCAAACTGCGCTTTGCCCATCAACCTCTCCAGGAACTCTCCCATTACTTCTAACCTAATCTTCTAGGTATGATGTTAGTGGTCTACCTGCTGGCAGTGCTGACCCTCCTAGGGTCCAGGTCCGGTGAGGACGATGGTGGGGTACGTCCCGGGGCCTTGGTCGGCTCGGGAGGCGAGGTAATGCTCATCGTAGATGTAGTCTTCCTGCGCTACGATCTTGCGCCCCTGGCCGACGTAGCCATCGCCCTGCCTGCCTACATGTACAAGCTTCACAAAATCAAGACCCACCTCACAGCCCTCATGGGGAAACACAACGCAAATCAGTATTTATATCATCTTTTCCTCCCACTCTCCTGGCAGTTGCAATACATTTCTGGTAAATTCACTGAGCACAATGACACATTCTTCATTCAGCCACCCGTCGGTCGTTCTCGTGTGAAACGAGGTCTCTTTGACCTTGGAGGTGAGATTCTAAGCGGCTTGTTTGGCGTCGCTACATCCCTTGACCTTTCTGGCTTCAAATCTGACCTAGCTCATTTAGCTTCAGCCCTAGAATCTCAACGCTGAGTCATCAAGGTTGAACACACTGTGTTACAGAAGATTACAGCCCACCTAAATGAAGTAACATACACTCTGAACAACTTCACTGACATCTTAAAACAACACCTCTCAAATCTCAACATTATTTCTCAGTTCTTCTGTCTCAAACTCAACATGGATAATCTCCAACTAGCCATTGACTCTCTATTCTCTCAGGTCACTACCTTGGTTCGTTTCCTAGTCGCTTCTACTAATGGACGTGTCACTGCAGACTTAGTACCTATCTCACCTCTCTGCTCTGTATTAGAATGGGCTCACTCTACTTTCAGTTTATCCACAGTACTACCCCTACTCCTCTCTCGAATATTACTATCCAGTTCTCGAGGCGACTCTTCTCACCAAATACGTCGTCGTCCATATCCCTCTACGTTCTGCCATCACCTTCAACCTTTTCCACATCATTCCCTTCCCTTTCCGATACAACAACTCCTTATTGCAAGTCTCTGTTCCTTCCGAATATTTCCTGCTCTCAAATGACCATCTTTCAGTTGCCTTCCTTTCTGCCACAGACCTCCAGCAATGTTCCTCCCACACCCCTACCTCTCGTCTCTGTGCTGCCCACCTTTTCGCTGTCTTCCCTAGCAGCGCTACACCATGTGAGTCTGCTTTAGTTCATAACCATTCCATATACTCAGCCTGTTCCTTTGTTCCAGCTCCTGTCCTCCCAGTTCACCATGCTCACCTCAGCCATGTCCAGTACTTCTTCTTTACTGTTCCCATCTCTGTCACCATCATGTGTCCTGTTACTTCGGTCGATCCGTACCTGCTAGTGGTCTCTACAAAGCACCAGACTATTGTACCGTCAAATCAGAGTCAGTCATCACTTATGCCACTCGCTATCACCAATCAGTCCGTAAACACTCCTATGACAGCTTCCAACCAATTGACATGCCTTCCAACCTGCCATCTGTTAACATTACCATCACCTCCCCCGACATGCGTATGCTAACATTCCTCAGTGACAGTAACTTCATTATGGATCAATTTTCTCTGGCCTTCAGCCATTCATGGGTTCATCCAACCGTTGTGTTTCCTCCTGTGGTTATCTCTTTCATAGGTTTTCTCCTCGTCCTCTGTGCAGTGCACTGTTGTGTCCGGAAAATGGAACACAGATTGCAGTAAATCAGAATCACAACTACCATAGTACGACATCCACAAGACGTTGAAACTACCCGTACTTAGTGCCTTCGCATACTGTGACTACCAATGCCACCTGATAACTAACAAACTGTGGACAGAAAAAGTACCACCAGCAAATGTTGGCATATGTCTGATACAGTAATGTGTGACATATAGAAACTAACATAGACAACAAAAAAACAAAACAAAAAATGGAAAGACATGTGTACCCTATTTCACAAGAGTTGTCTACAGTACTTATATAGCTAGAAGAACATGCGTGAACGCATACTGTATTTACTCCTTGTAACATATATCACCATGACTCCTTGTGTATCTTATATCAACATACCTTCCCTTGTAACAATGTATATCCCTAGTTTACATCCCCTTGACATGGCCATGGCCTCCCTCCGACCCCTGTATCATAATCCCTCCCTCCCTCAACTGTATCATACTTCCCCCTTGTACAAATCTCCTGCCTACCTTCGTCATATGAACCACCCTATATAACTCCTCTCTAGTGTCAGGAGACACCATCTCAACCACCCGGGGGAGTATTGTACCATTCCCGTTATATATGTATGTATCATCCCCGTTATGTGTATGTATATATGCCCCCCCACTGTGTGCTCCCACTGTATCACAGAACTGCTGAGCTATCAGCCGTTCCCAGGCTTGACCAACCAACTCGAAACATATGTACAGTCAGTCAAGGGCTAACTTCTATACTGGCAGCATCTTGTCTCCGTGCTCCACAATTAAAGGCTGTAAATAGCTACTTCAGAACTTTCCTTCCACCATCAAGAGGGTGGAACAAACAGTAGCTTAGGTTGATCACTACTATTATTTATAACGTCTTCCTCAAACTGTCTTTGGGCTTCCCTCCTTATCCTTGTAAAATCATTTCTTGCCTGTTTTTAATTATATGCCCTCTCACTATTGTGTCTTCTGTATCTATTCAGCAGCAAGTCTCTTTTTTCTTTTGATTTTTTACATTTTGTATTAAACCATTTGTTTATTTTCATTTCTGTTTCTTTGTGCTGAGGGATGTAATTTGGGACTCCTGTTTCATTGAAATCACAGAATTTTCAGTATATAACATTTAAATCTTGTCCTCTAAGCTCATTTTCCCAATCTTTTTCTAAGAAGTACTTCTTCAGGTCATGGTAGTTGCCCTTTTTGTGGTTTAGACTCTTTTTGTAACTCTCATTACTGGTAACTATGTCATATGCAATCCTGAAGTTGCAATTTAATACTGCATGGTTGCTTTTGCCAAATGGAGGGTGATACATTATTTTGTCAATATCATTTTCTTGTTTAGTAAATATAAGATCTGGTACTGATGGATCATCAAGTCCTCTTTTTCTGGTGTTTTCCTTGACATGCTGTGTTAGGAAAAACTCCTGCTCAAGATCCAGGAGATTTTGGTCCTAACAGCTTTCATGGGTTCTTACGTCTAGAGTATTCCAGTTTAGTGGACATTTGTGCTGGGAGGGGTTTGGTGGTAGCTAATACCCTTTTCTGGCACAAAATGATCCATAGGTATACATGGTGAGTGTTGAGAAGGGTGGATGGTGAACTGAATGAACAAAAGGCAATGATTGACTGTGTGTGTGGATGAAAAGATGAGAAGATGTGTAATGGATGCAAGAGTATATAGAGGTTGGGGGAGTGGACTTTCTGATTACCACTTGGTGGCAGTCAGAATCAGGGTCCAAACAAAATGGAGGATGAGAAGAAGGGAAGGACAGGAGGAAGTAGTTCTTACAAGGAGGGTAAAAAAGTTACAAGAGGATGGAATAATGACTGAATATAAAGGGGAAGTGGAGGAGCAATTGGGTAAAAATAGATTGGAGCAGATGGGGGACGTGGAAGGTGTGTGCAAGATATTCACAGAAGAAATCTGTGTCGCATGGAAGGTGATGTGTGGGGTGAAGAGAAGACGAAAGGGGGTTCAGGGAACAGCATGGTAAACTGAAGAGGTGAGAGAGGCTGTGGCACAAAAGAAGAAAGCATATAATGAGTGAATGAGGAACAGGGACGTCGAAGAACTTGAGAGACAGATGAGAGAGTTATATGTAGAGAGGAGGAGAGAGGTGAAAAGATTAGTAGGAGAGAGTAAGAAGAGAGTGGATGAGGAATTTGGAAGGAATTTGAGTGTGAAGTGGAGGGAATGTAAGAAAATGTTCTGGAAAGAGATAAAGAGAGTTAGACAGGGTGCCAACAAAGTTAGTTGGGGTGTGAAAGATAAAAATGGTGGATTACTGGTGGAGAAGGGAGAAAAAGTGGTCAGATGAAGAGAACACTTTAATGAATTGTTGAACATAGAGAATGAAAGTAATGCAAGTATAAGTGGCTGGGGAATGGCTGGGAGAAGGAGGGTTGTGAGAAGAGAGGAAGAAATCAGTAGGATGGAAGTGGTAAAAGCAATGAAGAAAGTTAAAATGGGGAAAGCTCCAGGAATTGATGGAGTGTGTGGTGAAATGCTGAAGCATGGGGGAGAGATAGTACTAGAATGGATGTGGAAGGTGTCCAGATTGGTCTGGGAGGAAGGTAGAGTCCCGGAGGATTGGAAGTAAGGCATAATTATTCCCCTGTACAAAGGAAAAGGGGAAAAAGAAGTGTTTGGTAATCATAGGGGCATTTGCCTTCTAAGTGTAATAGGAAAAGTATATGGTAGGATACTTATTGACAGAGTTAGGGAAATAACAGAGGAATTAGTTAGAGAAGAACAAGGAGGTTTTAGGAAGGGAAGAGGTTGTGTACATCAGATATACATTGTTAGATCTTTAGTGGAAAAGTTTCTAGAGAAGGGAAAGAAGTTGTATGCAGCCTTCATGGATTTGGGGAAAGCATATGACAGGGTAGATAGACAAGGATTGTGGAAACTATTAAGAATATATGGAGTAGATGGGATGTTCTTGAAGGCATTGAAGAGTATGTATGAGGGTGCTATGGCCACAGTGCATGTGGATGGCACACTGAGTGAATTTTTCCATTTGAAGGTTGGATTGAAACAAGGATGTGTCATGTCTCCATGGTTGTTCAATCTGTATATGGATGGGGTCATTAAAGAGATACGAGGTCGGGCAGTGGATGTTGGAGCAGACCTAGTGAGAGAGGGCAGTGTTTGTACTGTTGTTTGCAGATGATACTGTGTTGTTAAGTGAAGACGAAGGGGAGCTGCAAGGCTTGGTAGGTGAGTTGGGAGAGTGTGTAAGAAGCGGAATCTAAAGGTGAATGTAGGGAAGAGTGAAGGGATGGTCTTCGAGAGAAGTGAAGTCAGTGAATGTACAGTGAGATTGGATGGGGAGGATATGGAGAATGTGAGTGCATTTAAGTACTTGGGTAGTGTGATGAGTTAGGATGGAAGTCTGGAGGGTGAAGTGCTTGAAAGGGTGCAGCAGGGAAGGAAGGTTGCTGGTTCGTTGAAAACAGTGATAAGAAACAGGGAAGTGAGTATGGAAGTGAAAAGTTGCTACATGACAGTATTGTGATACCAACTCTAACATATGGAAGTGAAGCTTGGACACTGTTGGAGGGACAGAAGTCAAGAGTGAGAGCAGTGGAAATGAGTTATTTGAGGAGAGTATGTGGAGTCACATGGAGAGACAGACTAACAAATTTGAGGAAGTGAAGGGGCGTTGTGGTGTGGATGTGGACATGATAGGAAGTGTTAGGTGAAACACATGAAGGTGGTTTGGGCATGTGGAGAGGATAGAGAGTGAGAGACTGATGAGAAGAGTGTATGTGAGTGAGGTGGAGGGGGGGAGAGGGAGGAGGAGGCCAAGGATGTGATGGAGGGATCGAGTGGAGAGGTATATGAGAGAGGAGGGTGTGAGCTGGGAGCAGGGCAGTGAGATGGCAGGGGACAGGGCAACATGGAGGCGATTTGTTTGTAGCCACACCTTACGGGATGAAGGCCTCTGGCACTGTACCCAGGTATTTGAACTCTCTCACCAATTCCAGTCTCTCTCCATTCAATGGAACATCAAACTGGGAGTCACCTTCTGTCTAGATTACCATCACCTTACTCTTTTCTACATTTACTCTCAAGGCACGATGCACACAGACACCAGCAAAACTATGCAGTAGTCTACCAGGTTCTTGGTAGGTATTTGCAAGTAGCACTGCACCATCAGCATAAAACAAATTCGAGATATTCCATCCATCACCATTCATTAAGCCTCACACAGCTGCAACACCCAGTGTGAATGTAGGGAAGAGGAAGGTTATGGTCTTCGAAAGAAATAAAGTCAGTGAATGTACATTGAAGTAGGATGAGGAGGAAATGGAAAATGTGAGTGAGTTTAAGAACTAGGGTAGTGTGATGAGTAAGGATAGAAGCTTAGAGGGTGAAGTGCTTGAAAGGGAACAGCAAGGAAGAAAGGTTGGTGGTTCTTTGAAAGCAGTGATAAGAAACAAGGAAGTGAGCATGGAAGTGAAAAAGTTACTGCATGACAGTACTCCGATACCAACTTCAACGTATGGAAGTGAAGCTTGGACCTTGTTGGAGGGACACAAGTCAAGAGTGAGGGCAGTGGAAATGAGTTATTTGACAGGAGCATGTGGAATCACATGGAGAGACAGACTGACAAACGAGGAAGAGAAGGGGCATTGTGGTGTGGATGTGGATGTGACAGGAAGTGTTAGGAGAAACACACTGAGGTGGTTTGACCATGTGGAGAGGATGGAGAGTGAGAGACTGACGAGAAGAGTGTATGTGAGTGAGGTGGAGGGGGGGAGAGGGATGGGGAGGTTGAGGATGACGTGGAGGGATGGAGAGGAGAGGTATTTGAGAGAGGGGGATGTGAACTGGGAGCAGGACAGTGAAATAGTGGGGGACAGAGCGACATGGAGACAACTTGTTTGTGGCCACCCCGTGCGTGATTGAGGTGTCTGGCAATAGATAGATAGATAGAAATCTCCAGTTGATATAATTCTCTTAGATTCCTCTTTCATTCTGTGTAGTAATGTTCTTAAACTGAATTGTACTTCTGCCAGGTCTTCATATTCGTCTCTTTCCCTACTGTTTGTTTTGGGTGGCATGTATAAATTTGCCACAGTTACTTTCCCTTCTGATGTGTTAATCTCTAATGCAATCAGTTCTGCTTGTAAGGGTGTATCTAGTTCTATTTCTTTGACTTGTAGATTTTTCTTTGTTAAGATTATAATTCCTCCTCCTTTTCTTACATTTCTGTCTCTTCTCGATATAGTGTAGTCCTGTAAGTTTAGGGTGTTGTTTGATATCTTTGGGGTTAATTTTATTTCAGTTATGCAGATAATATGTGGTTCTTTTTCTTTGGTATAGTCTTTCATCTCAGTAATGTTGGCACCATTCCATCTACATTTGAGTACATGAACCTAATCATCTTGTTTACATACTTACCATAGCTTGAGTCTACTACCTTGCTTCTTTTTAGTCCCTGTTGCTTATGTACCACACTTGTACCTGCAATCCAATTACTTTGTTTAAAAAAATCAGTCTTCTCTTCCTCTGATCTTTCCCGTTCTTTGTTTTTGCTTCCTTCTTCTTCTCCTTTAGTATTTCCAGTTCCTCCTTATTTTGGCATTTTCTCATCTATACTTTTTTAAATTTCTCATTTTCCATGAGTTTGCATTTTTTAGTACTTTCTCCACTTCTCTCATATTTCCCTAGCCTTTTATGTTCCTTCATGTCTTTATCACAGATTTCCTCTGATACTTCCTCCAGTATTTTCATTATATTTGCCATCTCCTTTTTGTCTCTGGAAATTTGTTTCTTATTTCTTCTTCATCAATACCAGTGATTACTACAGGTTTTTTTTTATATCTGCTCAATATTTGACCAGTTTTGGGTTATTTTTAATTCTTTCACATCCTTTCTGAAGTTTTTTCTCCGACTTTTGTTTCCAAGTCATTCCTTACGTTCACCATTTCAGCATACGTTGTTTCTACATCATGTTTATAACTTTGCATCACTTATTCACGTGGGTTATCTACTCATCAGTATCACTGCTTTGGTCTGTCAGACTGCTTGCTTGCCTATTTGTCTCTGTATCATTTCTGAACTCCTCCATAATACTCTCATGGTTGTCAACTGTACTTCCCATTTCACTAAACTTCCTTCTGAGTGAACCCACCTTGACTGACAGCTCATTTATTGTTGTGTCATTTTTGTTTAATTCCTTTACTAATTTTTCATTTTCTTCTTTCTACATGCATAATGCTTCTTAATTTCATCTATTTCACTTTGAAAAGTTTTTCCCAGCTTGTTCACTTTCTCTGCTACTTTATTATATGTTTCCATTTCAGCCAGTTCTGGGTAGAAATCATCATCCTGTTTTCTAGCTTTATCCCTTTTCTTAACTCCTTCCATATTCACTTTACTGAAGATGGTGCTCATCTTGTACTTTCACGCAGAAAGGTAAGTTATAATTACAAGTTTGCATTTCCTTGCTACCCTCTGACAGATGACACCCAGCTGTTGATGTGTTGTCATCGGAGTCTTGCACTACTTGGATGTATTCTATTAATTGGATGACACTTATGCTTATACTTGCTCTACTACAGTTTAACCTAGTACTGAGCTTGACTCATGTAAAGATACTATTTAGATGTGGCCAGTAGTGGCCAAGGGTGGACAGTGTGGAGCGAGGTGATATTCGTGTTGTGTCTCTGACGCCTCAACTGTGTGTGTGTATTAGTAAAACCTCAATATAACGGACTTCAATAGACCGGAATTCGCTTTTATCGGACTCGAGGAGCTACCGGACTAAACTCCTATATATCAGAAAAAGTCCGATATAGCCAGAAAGCAGTCCGGACTGCCTGACAACTTCAGCTATGTTCACCACAATAAGACAAGTAAAAGACATGTTTTTCAGTGCACAGTACGTATTATTATACCATTTGATTAATGTAGTGAAGGTATAACACAGTACAATACTGCAATGGTGGTGAAAACCACTGATGCAATCCGGACTAATGTCTGATATATCGGAAAAAGTCCGGATTAGCAGGGGTAAGTCCGGATGTCGCTTTTATCGCATATTTCGGACTGGCCTGAGCCCCAATTAGTCCGTTATAGTGAGGTCTTACTGTACTTGGTTGTGATATACAGGTATGCTCGTGGGGTCCCGTCTCTTTTTCTCAGTAAGTCAGATTTTGCTTTGAACATGTTTAAGATTTTAGACTGGACGATCTCTTTGTCCAAGCTATTCCACAGGTCTGTGCGTCTATATGGAAAACTATATTTCTTGATATCCTTCAAGTTTCATTCCATGTTGTCTTGTTACTCTCTCATCCCATAAAAACAGATCCTTTCTATCAATTTTATCTACTCCCATCATGGCCCTGAACACTGCAATCATGTTGCTCCTCTCTCTCCTTTCTTGTAGGGAAGGCAGATCTGGCTTTTCCAGTCTCTCTGTACAACATCTGCCAGGCTGGGGACCATCTTGGTTGCTGTTCTTTGTATTCTCTTGATCTTATTTATATCTTTCTTTTTGTGTGGGGACCACACTGTTGCTGCATATTCCAGCCTGGGGCAAATCATGGCCACTATCAATTTTTTCATCATCTCCTCATGCATGTATTATGTTAGTCAGGAGATTGTATGTCTCTCTAACTATCTTGTTAATGTGTTTTTCAGGTGACAGACTATCCTGCGCCAGCACTCCCAAATCTTTCTCTTCTCTCTTTTGTGATTGGTTCATTACCCACCATATAATTCAGTGATTACCTCATGGCACTTTTACCTATTTCGTTTCGTTTCGTTTCATTTTTGAAGGCTCCAACATGCTTGCATGCGTCGGCCTTGGTCACCTAATGGCGGCTCTCCACGCTGCTCGATCCCTGGCAGCCTCCCTGTTCAGTCCCTTAACCTTTAAGTCACACTTAATGACCTCGTCCCATGTCTTTCTCGGTCTACCCCTCCCCCAATATTAACACCTCTCACCCTCTGTACCCAATTATCAT
>JAGKTI010003216.1:25945-59431 GCA_018397915.1 Birgus latro
TAGGTCAAGCCTGGATGGTTCATCAACACCCCTAATTCTTGTGTTTTCTTTGATCAACTGGGTTAACATGTTTTCCATCATCAATTCCATTAATTTATTTCCCCATGATTCTTCATTGTTCCCAGCATCCATACTTTCCCAATCAACTTCTCTACAGTTAAAATCTCCCATTAATATTATTCTATTTCTTCGTTCAATTAACATTTCTAGCCTAATAATGGATTCACTTATTAACTGTTCGTAATCTTCCTTTGTCCATGCCCTAGTTTTGGGGGGCATATAAAAAACTATTACATCCGTTTTTTCTCCATAATTGTCCTCTATTTCAACTCCCAAAAGTTCAGCCTTAGTATTTTCAATTTCTATATTCTTTACTCTTAGGTCATTATGGGTTAATATCACTATTCCTCCCCCAAATTTGCCTTCTCTGTCCTTCCTCCAAATCTTATAATTATTCCAGCCAAATAATTTTATATCGACATCTCGGGGCAATTTAGTCTCTACTAGGCAAACAATTTCAGGTTTATTTTCATTTAAGTAGTCTCCAATTTCCCCTTTCTTAGATATTAATCCATCTACGTTACTGTACATGATGCTCAGATTTGCTGCACTGTTGTTATCTTTACTCGTTCTTCTCTTTTTCATATTCATATCCATCCCCTTTGTTTCCTTCACGTCTAGTTCTTCACATACCACTTCCTTGCCTTCATATCCATCACTCTCCAAAAAAAAGTTTTACGTTCTTCCTCTGTCCTCCTGTCATTTTTTTCCTTTACTTGGTCCTTCAAAGATTTTAAGACTTCTCTTTCTTCTTCATTCAAGTCTTTTCTTACTATAATATTTTCCATTCCTGCCTCTTTACTTAGTTTCCAGGTCACCTTAAGTATGTCATTTACAACACTTTCTGAAGACATCTTAACTCTCATTGGTCTTGCTTCCCCTTTCTTATATGGCCCTATCCTCCTTACTTCCTCAATTTCTTTTTCCCACTTGTTTCCTTCGGGATCGATCTTGTCCAATATTTGCCTCACCTGATTTGAGTCTCTCTCGAGTCTCACAGACCTAACTTTTTCTTCTTCCTCCCTGTTTCCAAATATTATCACACATCTGTTCCTTTCTACTGTTTCTCTCACTATTTTCTCTTTTTTCTTCAATATTTTCACTACATTTTCTTCCATTTTTTCTTGTTCATTTCCCGTTCATCCTGAATAATTTCCCTTAAACTGACCACTTCTTTCTGTTCTTCTTCCACATGTGCCCACTTTGCCTTTTGCTCTTCTAACACACTACTTACCTTCTCGGTTTTGTTATTACTCTCTTGTAGTTTTCTCCTTAATTCAATATTTTCTCGTTTCAAAGTCTCAATCTCCTGATTCGCTGTCTCATTGGCCTGTATCAGACTCTGTATACTATTTTCAGTATTTTCAGGCATGTTTCTTGATACAAGATCTTCCACTTTCTTTTCTAGTCCACTAATTCTCATAATCAACGTTTTAACCAGATCCATAACATTTGTTTCACTGTCAAATCCTTGAAAATCCAGTTCTCCAATGTTTACATTGACGGCCATATTTAAGGTCAGTTACAGTAGGGGACGGAGTGACATGGAGGCGATTTGTTTGTGGCCACCCCTTTCGGGATTGAGGCGTCTGGCAATAGATAGATAGATAGATACAGTACTAAACTGAACAGCTGTTCCCAAAATTCCTATAAAAACATTCATGTATACTTACTGACAATAGTTCTTTACATTTTGATAGACTATAATAACTTGCAATAGTTCAAATTCTGAACAAGACTGGAGACAGGACAGTTCCTGAAAACTACTTAGGTTTGTTGAAAGGTGGTTTGAGACACGTCTTCTCGGTGTGTGTGTGTGTGTCTGTGTGTGTGTATGTGTATATTTACCTAATTGTGATATACAGGAAATGAGCTGTGCTCGTGGAGTCCCGTCTCTGTTTCTCAATAAGTCAAATTTTGCTTTAAACTCGTTTAAGTTTTTAGACAGGACGATCTCTTTGTCCAGTCTATTACACAGGTCTATGCCTCTATACAGAAAACTATATTTCTTGATATCCTTCAAGCAGCGTGGCTTCTTCAGTTTCAGACCATGTCGTCTTGTTGCTCTCTTATCCCATAAAAACAGATCTTCTCTATCAATTATATCTACTCCCATCATGGTCCTGAACACTGCAATCATGTTACCCCTGTCTCTCCTTTCCTCTAAGGATGGCAAATCCAGCCTTTCTAGCCTCTCACTATATGACAGATCTGCCAGACTGGGGACCAACTTGGTTGCTGTTCTTTGTATTCTCTCAATCTTGTTTATATCTTTCTTTTTGTGTGGGGACCACACTACTGCTGCATATTCTAACCTGGTGTGGATCATGGCCACTATCAGTTTTTTCATCATCTCTTCATTCATGTAATGAAATGCCACTCTTATGTTGGTCAAGAGTTTATATGTCTCTCTAACTATCTTGTTGATGTGTTTTTCAGGTGACAAACTATCCTGGACCAGCACTCCTAAATCATTCTCTTCTCTTGCTTTTGTGATTGGTTCATTACCCATCATATAATTCAGTGATGGTCTCTTGGTGCTTTTACCCATTTCCAATATTTTACATTTTTTTGCGTTGAATTTCATTTCCCACATCCGGCTCCAGTCATGTATCCTATCCAGATCCTCCTGCTGCATTTTACAGTCCCCTTCATCCTCTACCTTCCTCAAGATCTTTGCATCATCAGCAAACAGACTTGCATAACTGTTCATTCCATCTACCATATCATTTACGTAAATCAGGAACATTGCTGGCGCCAACACCGAGCCCTGTGGGACACCACTTGTTACTTCTCTCCATCCAGACATCCTGTCCTTTATTACTGTCCTCATTTGTCTGTCTCTCAAAAAGTCTCTCATCCATTCCAGAAGGTTACCCTTCAGTCCTCCTATATGCTCTAATTTCCACATTAGTCTCTTATGGGGTAACTTGGCAAAGGCCTTCTCCAAATCTAAATATGCACAATCCACCCAACCGTCTCTCTCCTGTAGCGTATCAATCGCTTTTGAGTAAAAGCTCAACAAGTTGGAAATGCATGACCTTCCACTTCTGAATTCAAATTGACTTTCTGTCAAAATATTCATCTCTTCCAGATATTTTATCCACCTATCTTTCAGAATCTTCTCGCACAATTTTGCAACCATGCTGGTTAGGGACACTGGTCTATAGTTCAGGGGTTCTTTCTTGTTTCCTCCCTTGTAAATTGGTACCACATTTGCTCTTTTCCATTCCCGAGGCACTTTCCCTTCTTCCAGCGAACACACAATTAAACTGTGAATCTTATCTACCAGTTGGTCTCTGCATTCCTTCAGTACCCAATTTGAAATTCCATCTGGTCCTGGGGCTTTCCTTACATCTTGAGTTTCCAGTAATTTGCACACTTCCTGCACTTCCACTTTTATATCTTTTATCAACACATTCCTAGTCACTTCCTCCTCCACAAACTCCCCTTCATTAGTAAAAACTGATTGGAAACATTTGTTCATAATTTCAGCTTGCATTGCCGCATCATTATAGACCTCACCTTGTACTTTCAGTTTGGTGATTCCTTCCTTTTGTTTCATTTTGCCATTAACAAATCTATAAAACAATTTGGGTTCATCCTTACATTTGTCGATTATACCTTTTTCAAAGTTCCTTTCTTCCTCTCTACGAATTCTTGTATATTCATTTCTAGTTCTTTTATATTCTTCCTTTGTTCTGTTATTACCTCTTTCTCTCCATTTGTTCCACGCCATGTCCATCTCTTTTTTCGCTATCATACACCTTCTGTTAAACCACTCCTTTTTCCTGTATTCTTTCCCACTTACTCTTGGAACATATTTTTCCACTCCTGAATTATAGAGGTCTAGAAAGATATCCCACTTCCTCTGAATCTCTCTTGTTTCTCTGAATTTTCTCCTATCTGCATTTTCAAAAAATTTTCTCAATTCTGTAAAGTTTGCTTTCCCAAAGTTGTATCTTCCCTGCCTATGGAGCTCGTCTCTTGGCACCACGTTCCCTGTTATCATCTGGAACTCGATGACCACGTGATCACTTTTTCCTATAGGACACAGATATTTCAAGGATTCAATTACGTCAGGTTCTTTGGTTAGCAGTAAATCTAATCTTGCTGGGGTGTCATCACCTTGGAATCGTGTCTCTTCTTTGACCCACTGTGTCATTACATTATTCATCACAATGTTTAACAATATAGTGCCCCATGAATCTTCGTCACCTCTTGAGTCCCATTCCTCCCAGTTCACCTCTTTACAATTAAAATCACCCATTAGAATTATATTGCTGCTTTTCTCAATCACTTTCTGTAGATTACTAACCATGTCTGACAACATCTCCTGGTATTCATCATCAGTCCATGCTCTTGTCTTAGGTGGAACACATACTACTACTATATCTCTTACATTTCTCTCCAGTTTCTAATTTCATGTTTATCACTTCAGCCCTACCCTCTCCCATTTCCACAGAATCTACATTAAGTTGTTCTTCACTGCTATCATCACTCCTCCTCCCATTTTATCTTTTCTGTCTCTTCTCCACAATTTGTTTTTGCCATCTCCCGTATGGATATCAATATTCTCCCTTAACTTGGTCTGTACAAAGCACATAACATCAGGTTCTTGTACCCTCAAGAAATCGTTGATTTCTAACATTGCCGATATTAATCCATCAACATTAGTGTACGCCACTTTCAAACTTTTTTCGTTATTACTTATACCATCTTTTCTCCTCCTCTCCTCGGTACCACTTCCTCAATTTCTGGTCCATAACTCTCCAATAAAACACTGTCTTCTCTTTTTCCGTTCTCTGTTCGTTTTTTGCCTTAGCGTCCTTTACTAACGCCTTTATTTCAGCTCTTTCTTCCTCATTTGCATCTCTCCTTAACCAGACATTTTCAAACCCCTCTTTGTCTGCCAATTTCCATGTCCTATTCATGATTTCACTTACTATTGCCTGGGACTTAAATTCACCTTCAACGGCCTCACCCCTCCTTCCTCATACTTACCTAACCTAAACACTTCTTCAATCTCTTCTTGGACTTCATTATTACCCTCCATGACTACTGATATTATTTTTTTAACTTTTATCTGTTCTTCTCTTAGTGGTAGGTGGTGGCGACCATCATCCACGCACTTGATGTAGTGCTGCCTACTTCTTCCTTAGCCTTTATCATTCTTTTTCTGTGCCTGCCCTCCTCTCTTGCTATTTCTCCCATCTTTCCTGTCACTTCTTATTGCTTTTCTTTCCTTTTCAGGTGGCTTTACATTGCGTGACAAACCAAATGGTTTCCTGTAAGCCAAGAAACCATTTACAACGCTGGGTGGTAACCATATAACCAAACCATACGTGCTCCCTACGTGTCAGTAAGTGGGTTGGTGGAGGGTTAGTGCCCCTCCCTGTAAAACGAATAACTCAAAGTCAGATGGCCACCCCTTACAGGATTATGGCGTCTGGCAATAGATAGATAGATAGAATTCTTCTCTTTCTCTTTCAGATCTTATCGTGATACGCTTTTCTTTTACCCCTAAAATAATTACACATTTTTTCTTATCTGCTACATCCCTGACTAAAGATTCTCTACTTTTCAGTACCCTAACCACTTCCTTCTCCACCTTTTCCTTGCTTTGTTGTTCTATAATCTCTTTTAAAATTACATTCCCTTCCTCCTGGATTTTCTTCCACCCCTTTTGTTGCTCCTTGATTTCCTTAAGATGTTCATCTTGCATCCTTGATTTTGAATCATACTCATCTGATTTACTTTTCGTTCTGTCTCTTTCTTCTTCCAACCTCTTGTTTTCCCTCTTGAGCTGTTCTATTTCATTTGTGGCAGATTCATTACTCACTTTTAATTCCGTAACTTCTCTTTCTTGTCCCGCACTGCGTGTGTAAACTTTTTCCAGCTTGTTCTGCAAAACTTTGATCTCTCTCTCCTGTTGTAAGGTCCTCTCCTGCAGCTCTCTAATTACTACCCATACCTTCTTCAATTCCTGGACATTCCTCTCCTCCGTTTTTTCTTCTCCAGCTACTCTTGTTTGATTCAGTTTGGTACTTCCATTTCTCACATCTTCGTCGGAGAAGCCCACAAGTTCCCTTTCGCCAGATGTAAACAAACTGCCGTCGCTTTCTGCCATGATACAACCATATGGAAACGTTTCTGTTCTACTGTATCTTGCTCTCTTTATCCCGAAACCCGCATTTTTTAAAAACTAATGTCCGACAGGACCACCACTCACGCACCCATTGACATAATCACAACAGGCTGGTTTCCTTTCGCTGCTGATTCAGCGGTTATTTCCTTGCGATCCAGGAAGACGTCTGTCTACGTGTGTGTGTGTGTGTGTGTTCTTACCTTTTTTTTTTATGCAAGGAAGAAGGAACCAAAGGCCAGGGCCCGCATACTGTTCCTTCCAAGAAAAAGTAAAAACAATACAAAAGAGAGCCAAATTCAAGATCCATTCATTTCGAGATGCCTGGACACACTGCGCTTGAAAGATTGGAGATCATAGGAAGTAGAGAATACAGACAGAGGGAGACAGTTCCAGAGTTGACCAGTTGCATAAATGAAGGACTGGAAGTAATGGTTAACTCTTGCATTAGAGAGTTGGACAGAAAAGGGATGAGAGTTTGTTGCTAGACGGGTACTACGTGCCCGTCGTAGAGGTGGAGGGATACAAGCAGACAGTTCAGAGGAACAGTGACCATTGAAGTAGCGATAGAAGAGATATAAAGAAGCAACACTGCGGCGAAGAGACAAAGGTTGAAGGGAATCAGTAAGAGGAGGAGAATTAATGAGACGAAAAGCCTTTGACTCCACCCTATTGAGAAGAGCTGCATGTGGGGAGCCTCCCCACACATGAGAGTTGTACTCCATACATGGGCGAATAAAACCCGTGTACAAGGTCAACAACAGGTATTGGTCAAGCTCGTATTGTCCCGTGTCTTAAACCATTTTTATCATCTCTTTAAATTTATGAATTGTTTTGACACACACTGTTTCATTCGGTAGTGCATTCCACCGATCAGTTGCCCTATTTGGGAAACTAAATTTCCTTACATCTCTATCACCTCTCTTTTTATGCATTTTTTTTGCAGTGTCCTCTTGCTGATACTTCCCCATAGGTTATATATTCATTTATGTCTATTTTCTCTTTCCCTGATATGCATTTGTATAGCATAATCATGTCTCCTCTTTTTCTTCTTTCCTGTAGTGTTGGCAGATTCAATTTTTCTAATCTTTCTTCATAGCTTACATCCCTTAAGCTTGGTACCTATCTTGTAGCAGCCTTTGAACTTTTTCAATCTTATCTATATGTTTCTTGAGGTGAGGATTCCAGACTACTGATGCATACTCCAGGGTTGGTCTGATGAAAGATGTTATTATCTTCCTCAGCATTTCTTCATTAATATATGTGAATGCTATTCTCATACAGTAATCTCCCTATTATTTGGACGCCCAATATTCGGACCCCCCAATATTCGGACATCGTTGGCTGTCCACCCCCCTAAATGCCCAAAAATTTGGAAAAATTTGAAAAAAATCCGATTTTTTTGGACAGCGTCAGTTTGAATTTCCCGCGCGCGCCGATCGGCTGTGTTTACGCGCGTGGCACCTGTCTGTCCATCCCATTTCTTGCTCTGCTGCTGGCTTGTGAACAGCTCCGACAATGGCTGCCGAAGTGATTGCTTTTGTGGTGATACCCTACCTCCTGCAGGGTCTGATGTTGCTCTTTACCTTCTTCATCATGTGTGATAATGGCCCTGCCTCCTGAGAAGAGGAAGAAAGTGGTTCTGACTCTGGAGAAGAAGAGGGGAGGGTATTGGAGGTGGACACCGGGTGGCCGACATTACGGATTCGTCGTGAATTCAATCTCCCTCGCTCCACCTCGTTTGATATCATGAAGTCCCGAGACAAACTACAGCAGTACACGGCTGATTTCGCTTCGAAGACCAAACGAAACGTGGAGAGGAAGGTGATGTTTAGTCCTAAGTATGCAGACATCAACCGATCCACGCTGATTTGGTATCGACAACAACGTTCTGCTGGTGTGTTGGTACGTGGAACGGAGCTGAAAGCTGCTGCGGAGAAGTTCGCAAGGCTCCAGGACTCGTCACTAGACCACACGGGAACTTAATGTTATGTACAGTGCAGTGAAGTGATGTGATCCCATTTATGCAAAAAAAACGTTGTGGAAAGTGTTGGTGAGAAGTGCTGGTGATTGTCAATTGCAAAGGTGTGTGTGGTGCAATTTCTTCGTGTCAAAGTCTGAGATGATAGAGCGAGTTATACATCAGGACGGCGGCTTCTTTTTCGTAAGTACCCTAACTTCATCAAAATCCCTTGTTTTGTTCTTTCCATATCATTAATCTCATGCATAAACTGTGTGCAAGATGATTTCCATAATGATTTCATGTCTAACATGTTTTCAGCATGCTGTAAATGTGTTAAAAAATTTCCCTAAATGTTAATCATAATTTCCTGCCTTCAATTTAATTTTTTCGCATACGGTTTTAAGTGCACCAGCTATGAAAAGGTGAATGCCAGTGAATTTCATGTCCGGTCATAACATAACCTAACCTAACCTAACATTGTGTTAATCATAATTTCCTGCTTTTAATTTAATATTTTCATGCATAGTTTTAAGTGCACCAACTATGAAAAAGGTGAATGCCAGTGAATTTCATGTCCGGTCATAACCTAACCTAACCTAACCTAACCTGACATTGTGTTAATCATAATTTCCTGCTTTTAATTTAATTTTTTTCATGCATGGTTTTAAGTGCACCAACTATGAAAAAGGTGAATGCCAGTGAATTTCATGTCCGGTCATAACCTAACCTAACCTAACATTGTGTTAATCATAATTTCCTGCTTTTAATTTAATTCTTTCATGCATGGTTTTAAGTGCACCAGCTATGAAAAAGGTGAATGCCTTTGATTATTTTGCAAGATGATTACCATAAAGATTTTCCTGTCTAACCTGTTTTCAGCATGCTGTAAATGTGTTAAAAAATTTCCCTAAATGTTAATCATCCTGCTTTCAATTTAATTTTTTCATGCATGGTTTTTAAGTGCACCAGCTACAAAAAAGGTGAATGCCAGTGAATTTCATGTCCGATCATAACCTAACCTAACCTAACCTAACTTAACCTAACCTAACCTAACCATTTTTCTGGTAACAATTTACATCATTTATTGTATTTGATGCTTTGTATCCAATAGTTTAGTGCATAAAATGTGAGAAAAGATGATTTCCATGTCTGATACTTACTTATACTATGCTGGCAAGTTCTGACCATCTATGCCTCACTCACCTCTAAATCATCTTTTTTTGGTTAAAATTCAATTAATTCATGCTTTGTGTGCATTATTTATGTGAAAAGGGACCTAAATAAGTGCTATACATGTCCGGTAGGGAGGTAGGAAGGTAGTTTTCTGATTTAGGTTAGGTTAGGTTAGGGTCATGAATGACCAGTGCTGGAGCTTCAGGGCCCAATATTCGGACAAGACCAATATTTGAACATGCCTTTGGCTCTATTGTGTCGAATAATGGGGAGATTACTGTATTTTCATGCCGTGTATACATGTTCTGTACCTTTTCATTTATGTGATCTGCAGAAGTTAGTCTGTTATTGATAATCACACCTAAGTCCTTCTCTATTTCTGATGTGTGTAAGGTTTTACTTCCTAATTTATAATCCCAATCTGGTCTTTTCCCACTTTTACCAAACTTGATTACATGACACTTGTCCACATTGAATTCCATTTGCCATGTATTACTCCATTCATGAATTTTATTTACTGTAATTCTTCTTGTAGCTCTTTACAAGAGTTTATGTTAATAATTCTCCTTTGCATTTTTGCATCATCAGCAAACATATTTAAATAGGTCTCATTTCCTATATTATTATCTATGTCATTTATATACACTAAAAACATAATTGGTGCCAGCACTGAGCCCTGTGGAACTCCGCTAGTCACTTCCCTCCATGATGAGTAATTTCCCCTTAGTTCTGTTCTCATTTCCATTTTTCTGAGAAAATCTTGCATCCAACAGTACAGTTTGCCTCGGATTCCTCCTTGATGGCACAGTTTCCATAAAAGTCTTTGTGTGTGTGTGTGTGTGTGTGTGTGTGTGTGTGTGTGTGTGTGTGTGTGTGTGTGTTTGTGTGTGTGTGTGTGTGTTTGTGTGTGTGTGTGAGTGAGGTAATGAGTGAGTGAGAGTGGTGAGTGAGTGAGGTAGAGTGGTGATTGAGTGAGAATGGTGAATGAGTGAGAATGATGAGTGAGTGAGAATGATGAGTGAGTGAGTGAGATTGAAGGAGTTAGTGAAATTAGGTGGATGGATAGTAGGGCTGTTTGGCCTTCTTGTTTCATTCCCTGTCCCCACACCCTCCCCCACCCATGCTTGGTGCACTGCCAGTAGCCTGCCTGTCCCCCCCCCCCTACTTGTGCCACTCCAGTCTCCCCACCCTCCCCCACCCCTGCTTGTCTCCCTTCCCATCCCCCTGACTCTCCCCACCCTTGCTTGGCTTGCTGCCAGCTGTCTGCCTCTCAGTTGCCCAGATGCATCTCACTGCATCTCCCACCCACATTATCCTCCAGCATGTGATGTTTGCTGTTTCATTTTTTAGCAGTGGCATTTTTTATGAGGATATTAACATTACCTGTGGTTTTTCTGTGTCAGTCGCTGTTGATTGAGTAAGGTACAGTATATGAGAGTTTGGGTTTGGGTCCGGAACGCATCTGTGGCTTTTCTTCACTATCTTGTGGGGAAAATTGCTTCAATATCCGACATATTGGCTGACGAACACTCCCATTGGTACACTAAACTGCCAGATATTGGGGTATGAGTATACATAATTTTATCATACAGTACTCACTTAGTGTTGGCATTGATAGAGGGTAGAGTAGTGCACCATGCAGTACAGTGCACTTAATCCCATGTGGCATGAAGCAGTGAAGGGCCACAAGGTTAGTTACAACACTACAGGAATGAACAAGGCGTGGGAGACTACAGACTTAGTCACAGCACTAAGGTTTAGCTGCTGCGTGGATCACAAGAGCAGAGCATACAGATACATCCTCACTATATGGCATCCACGGGAGAGAGTGAGAGAGCGATGGTAGGCTTTGCTCGCCAGATGGACCGCTCCAGCAGCGCATTGTAATTGGCTGGCACATTGTGGGGTAGCAATAGTAGTAGTAGTTGTTCCCTAGGCAGTCCTGCCGAACAGCCCTGAATCCCTAAGGAAGGCCACAGCTGAGACCGGGCTTTCCCACAGAGCTCTCTAGGCAGTCCTGCCAAACAGCCTTGAATCCCTAAGGAAGGCCACAGCTGAGACTGGGCTTTCCCACAGAGCTCTCAAGGAGTGTATGTTGTGTTGGTGGCGTAGGTGATTGTGTGCAGTGCAGTCTTCCATGATGTACTTAATTGTATGAGGTGCTGTGTTACATCCTGGCAGGCATCAGCGACGGAGTCATCTAGCCTCTTCTGATAACTTAAGAGGGCTGGATGATGTCCACATCTCAGCCTGGCGAGGTGCACCCTGTCCTCACGAGGGAGATAGGATTCAAAAGGATGGATGTCAGGAGGCCGTGCATGTGATTTGAGTATGGATATACTTCTGGAAGCTGGTCTGAGGTGGGTGGGGGGGAAGAGATGACAGTATCTGTGTATGATATCATGTGCTGGGTGTTGTTTTGATGTTCCTTGGTATGTGTGGATGTGCTGCCATGTAGTGTAGTGGATGTTGTGGGTTTGTAGAGGCTGCAGCAAGAATTTGGGTGCCTCTCATGTCTAGATGATTCTTGACTTTGAGGACTTTGGTTTCTTGGTGTAGGTGGTCTGTGGGTGTAGTAGCTGTGCAGCCTGTAATTATTTTTAGGGCCTTGTTTTGTATGGTCTGAAGAGTGTTATAGTGTGTTTTAGTGAGGTTAGGAGCCCAAGTAGGGCTTGCATAATTCATCACTGAACATATATATTGTTTGTATACTGTGGTGGTGGTTTCTTTGTTGTGTCCAAATGTTGTATAGGCAGGTGACCTCAGGGCACTGAATCTAGGTGTTAATTTATTTTTGATGTTTGTGATGTGTTGTTTAAATGACAGTGATGTACTGTATGTTACACCAAGGATTTTGGGTGTATGTGTGTGTGGTAGGGGAGTGTTGTTTATAGTGAGATGTGGAATGTGATTGTTTTCTGCTGTCCAGTTTGTGAGAAGGGTCACTGTAGCTTTGGCTGGGGCTATTGTGAGTCTGTTTGTAGTGAACCATTTGTGTAGTGTGTTGAGGCAAGGTTGGAGGATGTGTGTGGCTGTGTTTGCATTTTGGTGTGTACAGGTAAGTGTTATGTTGTCTGCATAGGAAGCTATGTGTATCTGTGATGTGTGGGGTGTGGGTATGTCGTGCATGTATAGGTTAAGAGTGTAGGGGACAAAACAGATCCTTTGGGGACGCCATTTGTGAAGTTTCTGATGTTCGAAGACTGACCAGCAAAAGTTACATGTGCACATCTGCCTGCTAAGTAGTTTGCCAGCCATCTTTTTGGGTTATTGTGCATGTTTGTGTTGAATATTTTGTTTGTGAGGTTGTGGCGGGGAATGGAATCAAAAGCTTTACTAATGTCTAGTGTGACAAGGATGTTGTGTTTGGTGGCCTTGCTGAATTCATGCCATCAAAAACTTTCTGTGTAAGGTCTGTAAGAAGAGTGTTTGTGGAGTGTAGTGGCCCAAAACCATGTTGTGATGGAGCTAGGGGGGTGTGAGGTGTAACTAGTTGTAGTACCAGTCTTTCAGTGACTTTGGAGGGGGTGCAGAGGAGTGTGAGGAAGGTAACGTGGGGTCTTTGTTGGGTTTGGGGATAGTGATGATAATGCCATGCTTCCAGATGTTGGGTATTATGTTGTGTGAGTAGCTGTAGTTTGATATGTTGGTGAGTGCTTGTATGCCTTATGGTCCAAGGTGTTTAAGGTGTATGTTGCTTATGTTGTCTGGTCCACAGGCAGATGAGTGCTTGAGGTTGCTGATGATGTGCTTCATTTGGTTGTAAGTGAAAGGTGCAAAGTCTGGGTCTGTGGGGAACTGTCTCTTGCATCGGATGATACGTCGGTCGTCACGATGGGGGTTTAGGTGGCTGACATGTGAAAAGTGTTTGATGAAAGTGTTTGCTTGTTGTTTGTTTGAAGGAATGGTGTCTGTTGTTGTGATGGCAGTGTGTGATTGTGTAGTGTTGCTGTTGGAGAATGTGATGCTGTTTAGTGTTATGTAGAGTTTGCTGGTGTTTGTTTTGTGATCAAGTGTTTGGAGATAATTATTCTAATGTAGTGTTTGCTGTTCTGATATTTTATTGTTTATTTGAGTGTTGAGTTCTTGTATTTGTTGTACTGTGTCGTGTGTATGGGGTGTTGGGGAGTGTCGTAGTGTGTCCCGTTGTCTGATGAGGCCTTGAATTTCTGGTGTGAAATTGGGGTTGTGTCTTTTTCTTTTGCTTCTAGGGATTTGTCTTTTGTCTGCATTTTGTATAATTATATTGAAAGTGTGCACAGCGATGTTGATGTTTGTGATGGAGGTACTGTTTAATGTTTCAAAGTGTTGTTCTGTTTCAGCCGTGAAGGCCTCCCAGTTGGCTCTCTTATAATTAGTGTATGTGTGTCTGTGGCCAGCTGGGGTGATTCTGGTTTTGGTAGTGATGATGATTGGGAGGTGATCTGAGCCTAGGGTTCTGACCACTCTCCAGGATGTTGTTGGGGGTGAGGTTTGGGGAGCAGAAGGTGACGTCTGGGGATGATGGGAGGAAGAGGGCTTGGTGTGGGATATGGGTATGCTGATTGGGATTATTGAGAGTGAAAAGATGATCTGTTAGGGTTTGTAGTGCCAGCCCTCTGTCTGTGTCAGGGTTGTTGACATGCCAGGCTGACACCTTGGCGTTGAAATCACCACCCAGGATGATGATGGGTATGTTAGTGATATGGTGTATTTGTGAAGAGTAATTGTGCGGTACTGTGGGGGATGATTGGGGGGGAATGTATATGTTGGCAATTGTTGTGTGTGATTTGTTACCAGTGCATATTTTAATTGATTGTGTTTCTGTTGTAGTATCATGTGAGGGGAGAAGTGACTTTGTGTGTGCACTGGTATCTGAAAAATTGATGGATTTGTGTACCAGGGTGATGAGTCCACCACCGCCGCCGTCGGCCCAGTCTTGTCTGATGGTGGTGAAATTATGAAATGTAGGTGTTTTTTGTGTTGTGCGTAGTTTTGTTTCTTGTAAGATGGCAATGTGTATGTTGTGTTGTTTGATGAATTGTGTGAGTTCTTGTTTTTTTGTGTTTATGCCATCTATGTTTAATTGGAGGATGTTCATGTTGTGTGTGAGATGTGTGTTGGGTGCTGCAGCACGGAGGGGAGGTGTGGTGTGGGTGGAGGGGAAAGGGTAGGAGAAGGTTGTGATGGAGGTAAGGGTTGGGGTGGATTGGGTTGTGGGGTTAGGGAGTTGGATGGTGTGGGAAGGATTGGTGTGTTAGGCTGAGGAGGTGTGGAGGAAGTAGAAGTAGGGTTGGTGAGAGGCTTATTAGGTGGGGGGAAGGAGCATGAGGAGCAGGTCCAGGTGTTTGTGTAGTGTTTTTTGGATGCAAGTGTTGTGCAGGTATAATGGGTCCAGTTTTTGCAGGAATTGCACTGTACTGAACCCTTTGTCTGTTGGCTCGACGTGATCGGTTTTGAGCATGTTGGACATATGTATTTGTTGGTGGGTCCAAGGTTGCTCTCAATGTCCCCGGCAAGAAGTCGTTGTCGAGAAATGACCGCCGGGGAGTAATTTCTCGGTGTAGGAAAAACGGTGTTGTTGTGTGTGATGTGTGGAAAGATGTGGTACTTGCCCAGGCGACTGAAGCCATTCCCAGGTTCTCGGGCCCCATGAGGTGTCGGGGGGAGTTGCGGTGGTTTGGCCCTCATGCTGTCCTCCTCTTCTTTTTGACAAGCTCTGGGGGGTGGACCCATGGCGAAGACGCCACCGCTCCAGGTCCCATTGTGGGGTTTTCCCAAGCGCTGTGTGGGTCTTACATCTGAGCCAAATAATATGCCTCGCCATTGGAAAATGCATGGGACTGCTGATTGCTTCCCATTTTGGTGCCGGATATTGTTTTAATGGAACTGAACAAAAAGCACCAGATATTGCGTTGAACTAGATTTTGTGAAGATGGATGATTGAGAGTTTACTGTATGAATTGGGTATATGTGCAGCTGTAGGTGCAAATGAGAGGGCAATGGAGGGTGTATGTATTGTTGTATGCAAGAGACTGAAGAATATTATAGAGTATGGATCAGTTGGTTCATGGAATGTTTAGGTAAGATTGAAAGTAAGAATACAGGTGTGGGTGATTGTGTGTCTATATGTGCCAGCAGAAAACCATGCAAGCAGAGTGAAAGAAGAGCCCTGGGCAAATGTTGGAGCATGTATGGAAAAGTTTCAGAGGAGTGAGAGAGTGGTTATGGTTGGAGATATGAATGAACAAGAAGGGAATGTGAAGGTGGATGGAGTAGTTGGTGAGTGAGGTGTGCCTGCAGAAGTGGATGGGAATGGTAGTGCTCTGGTGGACATTTGTGTGAGGAGAGGATTCGCGATAGCCTTTACCCTTTAGGCACAAAATGATCCACAGGGGGCTGGGTTTACGAGGGAAGAGTTGAGAGGTAGGATGGGACTGGAGTGTATTGGTGTTGTGATGAGGAGAGGTAGGCTGAGGTGGTTTGGACATGTGGAGAGGATGGGGGATGATAATTGGGTGCAGAAGGTGAGAAGTGTTAATACTGGGGGAGGGGTAGACCGAGAAAGACATGGGACGAGGTCATTAAGTGTGACCTCAGGGTTAAGGGATTGAACAAGGAGGCTGCCAAAGATCGAGCAGCATGGAGAGCCGCCATCAGGTGACCAAGGCCGATGCATGCAAGCATGTTGGAGCCTTCAAAAACGAAACGAAATGTATACATGGCGAGAGATGAGAAGGGTGGGTGGTGAACTGGATGAACAGAAGGCAATGACTGATAATGCTTGTATAGGTGAGAGAATGAGAAGATGTGAGCTGGATGCAAGAGCTTACAAAAGTTGGGGATGTGGACTCTGTCCACCACTGTGGATGCAAATGTGCTGGATGTATAGAAAGAGAAAAGAGGAGGAGGAAGGGGTAGAAAGGTTGCAGGAGGATGAAAAAAAGGTAAAATATAAGAGAAAAGTGGAGGGGCAGTTGGGTAGGTATGATTTGTAGCAGATGGGGGAGGTGGAAGGTGCATTCAAGGCATTCACCAAAGAAATCTGTGCAGCATGTGAGATGGTGTGTGGTGTGAAAAGAACACGAAAGAGGGTGCAAGAAACATGGTGGAATGAAGAGGTGAGACAAGCTTTGACGCAAAAGAAGAAAGCATACAGTGAGTGGATGGGTAGCAGAGTCATGGAAAAGGTTGAGAGATGGAATAGAGAGTTATATAGAGCAGAGGAGAGAGATGAAGAGATTAGTAAGAAGAGAGTGGATGAGGAGTTTAGAAGAGATCTGAGTGTAAAGTGGAAGGAATGGATGAAAATGTTCTGTAAAGAGGTTAAGACAGGGTGATAAAGAAGACAGTAGGTGAGTGAAAGGAAAAAAAATGGCGTTTTTCTGGTCGAAAATGGAGAAAATGTGAGAAGATAGAGAGATCATTTTAAGGAATTGTCAGATATGGAGAATGAAAGTAACTCTATTGTATGTGGCTGAGAGAAGGAGGGAGTTGAGAAGGAAGGAAGAGATCAGTAGGATGGAAGTAGTAGAAGCAATGAAGAAAGACAAAATGGGGAGCATCCCAGGAATTGGTGGACCATATGGTGAAATGCTGAAGCACTGGGGGAGAAATAGTACTGTACAGCACTAGAATGGATATGGAAGATGTGGAGATTTCCCTGGGAGGAAGGTAGAGTTCCAGAGGATTGGAAGTCAGGTATAATTATTCTCCTGTACAAAGGAAAAGGGAAAAGAGGTGTGGTAATTATAGGGGCATTTGTCTTCTTAGTGTAATAAAAAAAAGTGTATGGTAGGGTACTTATTGACAGAGTTAAGGAAATAACAGAAGAATTAGTTGGAGAAGAATAAGGAGGTTTCATGAAGTTTGTGTAGATCAGATGTTCACCCTAAGGTCTTTATTGATGAAGTTTCTAGAGCAGGGAGGAAAGTTGTATGCAGTCTTCATGGATTTGCAGAAAGCCTGTAATGAGTGGATAGACAAGGAATATAGAAAATGAACATTGTATCTCATCTTAAATGTCAGGACCAACTTGCCTAGCCCCCGGCTCCTATGCTCCTCATAGGGCAATGTAGGATTGGATGATGGATGGATGGCTCATTTATAAAGGCACCAGCATGCTTGCATATGCTGGCCTTGGTCACCTAATGGCGGCTTTCCACACAGCTCGATCTCAGCAGCCTCCCTATTCAGTCCCTTATCCCTGAAGTCATATTCTTTGACCTCATCGTTTCGTTTCGTTTCATTTCGTTTCGTTTCGTTTTTGAAGGCTCCAGCATGCTTGCATGCGTCGGCCTTGGTCACCTAATGGCGGCTCTCCACGCTGCTCGATCCCTGGCAGCCTCCCTGTTCAGTCCCTTAACCCTTAAGTCACACTTAATGACCTCGTCCCATGTCTTTCTCGGTCTGCCCCTCCCAACCCCTCCCCCAATATTAACACCTCTCACCCTCTGTACCCAATTATCATCCCCCATCTTCTCCACATGTCCAAACCACCTCAGCCTACATCTCCTCATCACAACACCAATACACTCCAGTCCCATCCTACCTCTCAACTCTTCCATCATAAACCTAGCCCCCCCAGGCCTTGCACGCAGGGACACACTGCACATCCACCTAATCATTGTCATTTCTGTACGTTTAAACCTGCGAATATCCTCTTCCTTTACTGCCCAGGTCTCACTACCAAACAGTATCACACTCCTAACACATGCTGCATACAAAGACCCTTCAGCACGTAAGGAGAGTCCTCTCAATGTCAGGAGAGGCAACAGCTCCCTGAACTTCTTCCAACCACTTCTCACCCTAGCAACCGAGCTAACTCCAGCCCCACCTCTGGCACATAACATGTCTCCTAAATAACGAAACTCCTCCACACACTCAAGAGACTCACCTGCAAGTTCAACCCTCTCACGGCTAACAATCTCCACCTGCTCTCCCCGACATGCCACACACATGAAATCAGCATCATCTCGCAGTCTGCCTCTAATACCACTACATCTCTTGTGCACCTACTTATCACAAACACTACACAAGATGGAATTGCTTCCCACACCCTTGTGGCAAACTGCACATGGCCACTTTCCCTCTTCTCTGATTGTACCGCCACCAACCCTAGATATCATCACTTTTGTTTTATCTGCATTTACCCTTAAGCCCTTGTACCCCATACCATCTCTCCACTTTTTAAATCTTTCTTCCACCTCCTTTTCATTCTCCACAATCAACACCAAATCATCAGCATAGAAAATCTCCCATGGGAGTCCATCTCTGAAGTCATGTGAGAGGGCTTCAAGCACCATGATAAACAACAACGGACTCAAAACTGACCCCTGATGCACACCAACATTCACAGAAAACTCATCACTCAAAGCTCCATTCACTCTTACCTGGGTGCAAGCACCCATGTACATGGCCATAACCACCCTAACCAGCCACTATTCCAACCCTAGCTTTCTCATTGCCCACTTCACCACCTCTCTAGGGACTCTGTCAAAGGCCTTTTCCAAATCAACAAAAACAAAATACAATTCCCTTTTCTTTCCAATATATTTTTCCTGAAGTTGTCGAACAATGAATATGGCATCAGTGGTCCCCCTGCCTGCCATAAACCCAAACTGCATCTCTTCGATATTCACTCTTTCTCTAATCATACCTTCTAGAACTCTCTCCATTACTTTCATTATCTGATCTAAGAGCTTTATACCTCTGTAATTTCCCCTTTCCAGGGCATCACCCTTTCCTTTGTACACATTTACAGTTACACTCTTCAGCCAATCATCTGGGACAACACACTCATATATAATCCTATTTATCAGGTCAGTGACTAGCCTCACCCTTGTATCTCCTGAGGCCTTCAACATTTCGGCAGTCAACCCAGACACACCTGCCGCCTTCCCCACCCGCATCCTGCCTATTGCCTGACTCACAGTAGCAGCGTCAATCAAAGGCCAAGGGCCAAACACTGGATCAGCGGGCTCCAAACCTTCTCTATCCCAATCAAACTCCTCATTCAACAATCGGCTATAATGCTCTCTCCATGCATTTTTAATATCCTCACTGCTCACCACCACCCTTCCATCATCATTCTTCACACACTGCTCACCTACAATGTCCCGATTATCCCTCTTCACCTGATTTGCCACCCTAAAAATCATATTTTTCCTTTCTCCATGATTTAGATTATGAAGTAAAAGGCCCATATCTTTTTCGGTCTGCCTCTCGCAACTCCACCCCTGACATTCACACTTCTCACTTTCTGCAACCAGTTGTCATCCTCCATCCTCTCTACATGCTCAAACCATTTCAATCAACCCCTCCTCATCGTTTCATTTCGTTTCATTTTTTGAAGGCTGCAACATGCTTGCATGCGTTGGCCTTTTTGGATTGGAGCGTGTAGCATTTTATGACCGGATGCCCTTCCTGATGTCTACCAATGACCCTTGGGTGGATTCGATCCTCCGACCCTACGGCCAGAGCGGAGCGCTCTAACCCACTGAGCCACGGCTATCAATTTACTCTAGTCCCATCCTTCCTCTCTGCAGTCGTAAACCTAGCTTCCCCAAGCTTCGCATTCAAGGACACACCACACATCCGTCTAATCATTGTCTTTTCTGTACTTTTGAGCCTACAAATATGTTCTATCTTTACTGCCCAGGTCTAACTACCATACAGTACTACATTCCTAACATATGCCACATGCAAAGATCCCATAGCAAGGAGGGAGAGATCTTTCAGTGTCAGAAAAGGCAGCAGCTCTGAATTTGCTTCAGTCACTCCTTACCCTAACCACATTCCCACTGCCAGCACATAACATGTCCCCCAAATAACAAAACTCTCCGGCAAGGTCAGTCCTTTCATACCTGACAATCTCTACATCCTCTCCTCTACACCACACACACGAAATCAGCATTTTTTCGCGGTCTGCCTCTAATACCACTACATCTCTTATTACACCCATTTATTGTAGGCATTAGTATATATCTCATAAACACAACATACAGGAAGTAGTGTCTGATGGAAACATACACAGTTTCTCACTAGGAATGTCAATTCACATGATGTCTATACAATGTACAGGAAGTAGTGTCTGATGGAAATGTACACAGTTTCTCACTAGGAATGTCAGTTCACATGATATCTATACACAATCTTGTTATCCCAGACCATTAAGAATCCTTAACATCTCGTAGTCCAGACAAACCAAGAATTTCATGACGTATTCAAACGTGTGGAAGTCCACATGAACAGGATACCTTCCAGACACCACTACCTCACCAAACTTCCTCTCCTACCTGTATATAATGTCAGAGAGAAGCCCTTCAGATCAGAAAGGGGGTAGAGAATGCCCAAGAGAAAAATTAGGTCAGAGTATGGAGAAAAGGGGAGACTGGCTGTCATGCTAAGTTTGCTGTAAATCACTATTCAGTATAACTGTACAATAAAACTCCGTAACTCAAGAGTACTGTAACTCACCTCGTTGATAATACGTCTCACGACTTTATTCTGGCTGTGATAAATGATCCATAATTGACTTTCCTATCTCCCTACAAGTACAGTAAGACCTCACTATAACGGACTAATTGGGGCCCAAGCCAGTCCGAAATATGCGAAATTCCGATAAAAGCGACATCTGGACTTACCCCTGCTAATCCGGACCTTTTCCGATATATCAGACATTAGTCCGGATTGCATCAGTTGTTTACGCCACCATTGCAGTATTGTACTGTGTTATACCTTCACTACATTAATCAGATAGTATAATAATATTGTACTGTGCACTGAAAAACATGTCTTTTACTTGTCTTATTGTGATGAACATAGCTGAAGTTGTCAGGCAGTCCGGACTGCTTTCTGGCTTTATCGGACTTTTTCCGATATGTAGGAGTTTAGTCCGGTAGCTCCTCAAGTCCGATAAAAGCGAATTCCGGTCTACTGAAGTCCGTTATATCGAGGTTTTATTGTACCTACGACCACGCAATCAAGATTATCACATACACTGTTCAAGATGGAGTTACTTCCCACACCCTTGTGGCAAATTGCACAAGGCCACATTCCCTCTGCTTTGACAGTGCTATCACCATGTGCCTCATTCCGTCACTCCATTTTCTAAATCTTTCCTCCTCCTCCTCCCTCTCCTTTTCATTTTCTGCAGTCAACATGAAGTCATCAGCATACAACATGTCCTATGAAAGTCCATTGTTGAAGTCACATGAGATGGCTTAAAGAATGACAAACAACAAGGGGTTCAAGAGTGACCCCTGGTTCACGCCAACATTCATGGAAAGCTCACCACTCAAATCTCCATTCGCTCTTACCTGGGTGCGAGCTTCCACATATATAGTAATAACCACTCTAACCAGCCACTCCTAGATCCCAAGCATTCTTATTGCTTACTTTACCACCTCCCTAGGGACCCTGTCAAGAAACCTTCTCCAAATCAACAAAAACCAAATACAACTTGCTTTTCTTTGCTACCTGTATATATGTTTCCTGAAGCTGTTGGACATTAATTATGGCATCCGTCGTCCCTTTGCCTGGTATAAATCCAAACTGCAGCTCATCACTATTCACTCCTTCCCTTCTAGTATTCTCACCTTTACCTTTATTATCTGGTCCAAAAGTTTTCCTCTATACTTTCATCTTTCCAGGGCATCACCCTTCTTGTACACATTGACAGTCACACTCTTCAGCTAGTCATGTGGGACAACACATTCATATATAATCATATTTATCAAATCAGTATTTAATTCCACTCCTGTATCTCCTGAGGCCTTCAGCATTTCATCAGTCGACACAAACACACCCGCTGCCTTCTCCAACTGCATCCTGCCTAATGCCCTGTTCACCGTAGCAGTGTCAATCAAAGGCCAGAGGCCAAACACTAGATCTGCTGATTCCAAACCTTCTCTGTTCCAGTCAAGTTCCTCATTCAACAACCAGCTTTAATGGTTTCTCCAGGCATCTTTAATATCCTTTCTGCTTACCACTGCCTTTCCCTCATTCTTCACACACTGCTCACCTATGATACCCCTGCTTTCCCTGTTCATCTGATTTGCCATCTTCAACACCAATATTCTTTCTTTCAGTGCTATTTAGGGGCATTTAAATACATGGGTAGTGTGGTCTTAAGAATGGAAGTTTAGAGGATAAAGTGCTTGAAAGGGTGCATCCATTTATCCATCATCCAATCCTACATTGCCCCATGAGGGGCATAGGAGCCCGGGGTTAGGCAAATTGGTCCTGACATTTAAGATGAGAGTGACCAGCCTCACTCATCCCTGAGTGGTATAACATGAGCAGTAAACCCCAACCCTACCTTACAACAAGGAAGAAAAGTTGCTGGTTCTTTTAAAGCATTGATAAGAAATAGGGTAGTGATCATGGAGGTAAAAAATTCACTGCATGACAGTATTGTGATACCAACTCTTAATGTATGGAAGTGAAGCTCGGACCTTGTTGGAAGGACACAAGTCAGGAGTGAGGGCAGTGGAAACTAGTTACTTTAGAGGATGTGGAGTTACATAGAGAGACAGGCTGACAAATGAAGAAGTGAAGGAGCTTTGTGATGTGGATGTGGATGCGACAGAAATCATTTGGAGAAATACATTGAGGTGGTTTGGCCATGTGGAGAGGATGGAGAGCAATAGACTAATGAGGAAAGTATATGTAAGTGAGGTGGAGGAGGAAGACGGAGGGGGAGGCCGATGATGAGATGGAGGGATGGAGTGGAAAGGTATATGGGGGGGTGAGCTGGGGGGGTGGGGGGCAGTGAAATGGCGGGATACAGACTGTATCTCCAACTGAACAGAGCGGTACTCCCGAGATGGATGACAAGCTGGTGACAGGAGAGCTGGAACACCCATTTCACCAGCCCTCAGGATCTGATCCTGACCATCTCCCTTTGCTGAACATTTTCAGTGCTTTGATTTACAGAAAATTTTCAGTGCTTTCATTTACACAGAGAGTAGGCCAGCATACTCTCTTAATACCTCTGCCTTCAACTGTCTGCATCACACTACATGCACGTAAGATATCACACATTCCCTCTTAGCAGTGGCTGCTGCATTAATATTAGCAAACGAAGTGGTCTCTCGGATTGCCATTGTCGGCAGGGTAGGGCTGGTGGCGAAGGGTCCTCCCAGTTGCTATCAAGCGACTGTGCCAGCAGCGACTGTTACAAATTCTGTTCATGCTTGTCAACAGAGAAGTGCTGTTGCGGCCTTATTCTTCACTAGTATCCTTGGTATCCGTACCAGTTTGAATTCAGTTCATTTTTTCATACAGTCTGTATCCCCTCTGCCCCTGTTCCTCACAGAACCCCAAATCTCTCCCTATACCAAAATATCCCCATTTTGCTTTCCTGGTTACCATCTCCTCTTAAACTTCCATAACAAGGGTGGCACCTGTTGTTATATCAAATCTGAATTTGCAGTTGACACTGTTTTAACCTTCACTTCAACTAATTTTGATTGCTCACTGTATAGATCTAGCAGCACGGAGAGCCGCTATTAGGTGACCAATGCCAACGCATGCAAGCATGTTGGAGCCTTCAAAAACGAAACAAAACAAAACAATTACCAACTACATCTGTGTGGTCTATTCCTGCCCCTCCTCCCATGCTTCTTCAGAACCCAGTGTATTTGTTTCCATATCCACACAGTTGAGTAACCTTAACTTTTCCCTTAGCACCAAAATTAGCAATTTGGGTGATTTTATTGTACATAATGTAGAATGGTTATTGCACTGTACCAGGACTGACGATACTGGCTTAGAGTTTGAGCTGTTTGCAGAATCGTTTAATCTCATGCAGTTGGTAAAGCAGTGACCAGGATCTATTCCTGACAAGTTACCAGATCAATACAGGATAGAAGTGCTGTCACCACTTGGATCCTTCGACCACAATCTCATCAGAGACTCATTAGTCAGGTCCCCCAAATCTTCCTGTTCTGAACCTGTCAGGTTGACCTGATGGCACCTTGATAGTTCAGACTGGGATGGATTCAGAAATTATCTTGCTGACATTCCATGGTGGTCTTTCTTCTCTAGTGATATCAGTTCTACCCAGTCTCACATTTATGACTTAATACTAGCTGGTATGGATTTATTCATAACAGGCTAATAGTTCACTAAAAGATCGAACTCTCCAAAATGGTTTGATAGCAGTTGTGCCAGAGCAACTTCCCACAAGTCATTAGCATATACCTTAAAATCAGAAATATCTTAATCACTCTGTCAGTTTAAAATTCCTAGAAACCATGCAAAAGCAGTAATAAATCTCGCTAAATCAAACTTTCTTCAGAACCAAGCATCAAAACTACTTAACAGTCTTAATGACAAAGAATGTTCTGGTCAACTTTCAATTCTTTCAATAATAACTTTATTAAGTCATCATCCATTTCTCCATTAAAATCTTCAGATGTTAACAGTACAAATGACCCGTGTGGTAAAGCAAATATCCTTGCCAGTACATTTGCCAGAAATTCTACCTTAGAGGATGTCAGCCAGAACATCGTAGTACTAAAACTTGACTCTCCTGAAACTGTTCCACTTGAAATACAGACTAGATACATAAAATCCATCCTAGACAATTTGTCAACCAACAAAGCTCCAGGTCCAGATGGAATTCCTCCAGTTGTTTTGAAAAAGTGTTCCCCAGAGCTTGCCTCTGTTCTAGCTAAATTATTCAGACTATGCATACGTACTTCTTCATTCCCTAAGTCACGGAAAGAAGCCAATATCCACCCATTTCCAAAGAAAGGATATTGCTCTGACCCCCTCTGATTACAGGCCAATAGCTATCATATCTTCTCTTTGTAAAGAATTTGAAATTGTAATTAATAAGCACATAGTTAAACTCCTTGAATCCAACAACTTAATTAGTGATAGGCAATATTGTTTTTACCACAAAAGATCCATCATTGATATACTCAGTCTCCTGACTCATACGATCCATCAGTCAATTGACCAACATGGAGAAACTCGTGCAGTAGCCCATGATATTTCTAAAGCTTTCGACAGAGTGCGGCGCCGTTCCCTGCTGTCCAAACTCCCTTGCCATGGACTAATATCATTTGTTCCTCTGCTCTCCTCATATCTCAGCGACAGAAAAAAGTAAAAGTAGATGATGTATATTCCAATTCCTACTCAGTTAATGCTGGTGTGCCACAAGGATCAGTTCTGGTGCCAACCCTATTCCTAGTTCATATTAATGATCTCATATCTGTCACCCACAGTCCCATCCATTCATATCATTTGACTCAACACTTCACAGTTCATTCATGCTCAAACACCCATCACAAAGTTTAATGTCTCTAACTCTCATGATGGATGGACGGATGAATTCTCAACTCAGTGCAGCCATTTCCATAAATCAAGACTTATCTAAGATCACTGAATTTGGAGAAAATAACCTTGTCTCATTAAATGCTAGTAAAACCAAATACAGTAGGTACGTAGGTACACACAGTATGCGAGTTTGTGGGCGGCGAGGGAGGTCGCTTACTAGGAATTCATGTACTGTGACTACATAACCTGACAAGAAAACTTACATATGGATGGCACCCCCCTTCATCGGTAACCCTTGAGACTCCTTTCAGACATAAGTATTGTACTGTACAGGGAAACTATCAAAGACATATTACCCAAGATAAAGTAAACCAACAGGATTATGGCATTACTAAATCAACAAGGATATAGCGTAACTAAACCAACAAGAATATGGCTGCTCACCTTAACCCAAGAGGACAACAGGCTTGATGGGCGTAAGAAGGGGATCCAAGGCAGGGTGAGGCACCTAGTGTGCACCTCCTGCACCACCCGACACACCATCTTCCTCACCACTCTGGTCACCATCACTTTTGACACTTTCACTAGCTAATTCACTCACTTCATTCATAAATACTTCAAAGTCTATTTCTTACACCTCAGACATCACATCATCCTCTTGATCCTCCCCAGGAAATGGCTCTTCTGATGTTGAAGGGAGTGATTCCTCACTTTCTTGAGGTCGCAGGTAACGGGTGATGAGGGTTTGCTTCCTTCTGCTAACCTCCTGGTTGTGCCTGTCTGTGTAGAAGCGGAAAGCTCTGTCCAGTGAAGTCATCACTTCCTCCACTCGCAGTTGACAGTGTTTGATGTCCTTGAATTCTTCCTTGAATTATCTAGGGCACACAGTACCCAGCTGATCTCCATCATCGACAAGTCTCCACTCTCCATCATTGGTGGTGCTGACTGTTCTGCTGCAGTCTCCTGCTCTCAGTCCTCCTGCTCTCAGCCCCGGATTTGGGCCACACTTTGCTGCCGTCTCACCTGTTACGAGTTCAATTCGCGTGCTGTTAAAAAATACACTAAAATTCGATAAAAAAATAGGCCCTCGCGTACAATGAGATTCGCATACTGTGACCCTGCCTACTATGCGTACCTACTGTACAGTATATACAATTTACCAGTGGACAGACGTTGCCAGATTCGGATATTACCTCCAGTGCTACTAATATTCCCATCTCCTAAAGTACTGAAATTCTCAGTGCTTCACTTAACAATGCCCTCAGCTGGACCTCTCATGTCAGATCACTTGCTAGAACCACCACAAAGAAACTTTGATTGTTGTACAGAGTCCGTAACTTCATCACTGAGGAGCAGTTAGCTATAATTTGTAAGAGTCGTGTGTGCTGTCAGCTAGAATATTGCCCTCCCTTGTGGAATGAATGTGGAGGTTGCACAAAAACAGCTAGACAGAATTTAGAGCAAGCCATTGGAATTATCAATAACTCTGCTGTTACAACTAAACTACCTCCCCTACAAGTAAGAAGGAATGTTGCCTCCCTTGTATTATTTTACAGATACTTTTATGGCAAATGCTCAGACGAAGTAGTGTCCATTGTGCCACCTCTCCATGCCTTCCCTCGTGCTACATAGGCATCTGGTAGCGCTCAGCTCATGACTGGAATATCACACAGCCATATTGCAGTACTTCTGCCTATCAGAATTCTTTTATTCCCCGAACTGCATCTCTCTGGAACTCGCTTCCCCGGAGTTGTTTCCCCCTGAGCTTCAACCTACTGCTGTTCAACTGTTACAGATTTTTTATGAATGGAGGACCCCAGTAATCTGGTGTATGGATTATTTTTTGATTCATTTGTTTTTTCCTTCCACTGTTCTATCATTAAAAAAAAAAAAAAAAGTTTGTGGCCACCCCTTACAGGATTAAGGCATCCGGCAATAGATAGATCTATCTATCTATATACCTAGGCTGCTTCCCTCAAGAAAAGGGAGGTAGCGGAGACAGGTCAACACACTACCAATTTACTCATCCACTCATACATGTCGGGAAGCCGACATGCATCCCCTCGGGCAGATGTAAGACTCACAGCTGTTACAGGCGTGCAGGTGACACCGCCTGCCGGACGTGAGTTTAGGATGAAACGCGGACAGGGGGGAAAGAGTAGGGGTTCGATGGATTCTGTGTACAGCTGTGGGCAATAGGGAGATGGAATAAGGAAGAGAGGTTGAGAGAAAGAGATAACTGGAGGAAGGAGGAAGAGAGAGAGAGAGGGGTAGTGCAGGTGGTGTTGGTCAAGTTGTTTACACAGGAAAAGTGTTGGCTAGGCAGTTCAGACCGTGAGAGCGTAAGCTGACTACGGGATATTACGGTGTGGGAACCGAGCTGACGCAGCGAGTCTGATAGGGCCTCTACGACGGGTGAAGCGGGTGAGATGTGGATGACGGCGTTGGGTGAGTGGGTGAAGTCATCACCCACCACAGCCCACATGACCCGCTGGCGAACATCGGCAACTTTCTGAGGCCAGACAGGGCCAGAGAGTTCAGTTCAGACTAGAGCCTGGAGGAGAGCCTTAGTGAACGGAGGCAGCCCGGCGTGCTTGGTGCAGAGACGTCGCTGTATAGCCAACGTAAAGTTCCAGGGAGTCAGCAATGCGAGCACTACTGGTAGTAAGTGAAAGTACATGCTTTGTGACCGCGGGTACAACCGACTAGCAGTGCTATTTTATTTGTCTGTCGTCTGGGAACTAGTAAGGACTCCTAGTTTGAAACGGAAGGAGTTAAGATTTTAAATGTTTAAGTGTGTTTTTCTTATACTGATGTAACAGTGATTTCATATATATGAGTGAGTTAAAGAGTGCTATATATATATAACAGCACTAGTGATTTTTTACAAGACTGGCTTTGCTGTATTAAAATAGTGTTAGTATTCAAGTGACTTGAAAGTAGACGTGTATGTGCGGTTTTTTGGCACATTTGCACGTGAAGTGAAATGAGGTGGGAATTACCTCAGAGTTATTTGTAGATTTTTGTAAATACTATTTTGTAATTAAAGCCTAGAAAAGCCATATTACTTTTTCACTTTTTCCAGTTCCCAGTTCTAAGTACATGTGTGTAGTGGCATGTTAGTGAAGTCCCCCATGTCTCGCGTTGCCAGTGTCGAGGCGGATTTAGACCACGTTACCATTCACTATTAAATACGGGAGAATATATTCCCGAGAAATACCGTAACGACACCTGGGTAGCGGTACGACATATTCATTCATTCGCATCTTAGCCCCAAAGGGGAGAAGGGACAGATCCTCACCGCACCACACCACACGAGGGTCAACTACTCAGTGCAGTCAGTGACATCCGCAGCAGAGCCCGACAGCAAAGCTGGTTTACCCCTGTCGCATCATAATGGACCCATCCCCTTACCCGCACCTGACCTGATCAGCTGATCAGACAGAATGCTGGAGAATATCCCCTCAGGGCTGCGTCATCATTTATTCATTCACAATTTCTCTCCATTCATTTCTATCATGCACAGCCACTCTTCCTTGCTCAACAGACAACCCTCTTGCATCCAGCACTCTCTTCACACTATCCATCCATCCTCTTCGTGGCCTTCCTCTCAGCCTTACACCTCACACATCAGATCTAGTTATCTTTTTCACCAATCGCTCATTATCCATTCTCTCCATATGCCCAAACCATCACAACACACTCTGCTCAACTCGATCAGCCATCTCCCAAACAATTCCAGTTCTCCTTTGCACTTCATCATTTCCCACTCAATCCGTACACGTCACTCCACACATACTCCTCAGACACCTCATCTCCATTACATTCAAACTTTTCCTCTCTGCTACACCCATATTCCATGTTTCAGCCCCATATAATCCAGTCGGTACCACAATACCCTCATACAACCTTCTCTTTACATCCATTCTAAGTGAATGACATCTAAACACTTTTTTCATTCCTCCCAGCACCTTTCCGACTTCATTCATTTTAAACTTCACTTCTGCATCTATTCTTCCATCCACAGCAACATGTGACTCTAAATACTTAAAACACTCTACCTCCTCAAGCAACTCACCATTCAAAACTATATTCATCTTCCTACCATCTACCAACCTCATACACTTCATCACTTTACTCTTATTCTCATTTATTTTCAGTTTCCTCCTTTCACACACCCTTCCAAACTCCTCTACCAACTGTCTCAATCTCTCCTCTGAATCAGCCACCAGTGCAGTATCATCCGCAAACAGCAGCTTCGTCAGGTTCCACTCTCTACCATCATTCACCAGACTCAGTCCTCCACCAGACACTCTTGCATTCACCTCCCTTACAACACCATCCATATAAATATTAAACAACCAAGGCGACATCACACATCCCTTCCGCAGCCCCACTCTCACGGAAAACCAATCATTCACAGTATTTCCCACTCTTACACATGTTCTACTATTTGCATAAAAACTTTTCACTCCTTTTAGTAACCTGCCATCAAGCCCATACAATCTTAAAACATTCCACAAAGCCTCCCTATCAATTCTATCATATGCTTTCTCTAAATCCATGAACGCCCAAAACACATCCTTACCTTTCGCTAAATACTTTTCACACACCTGTCTCACAGCAAACACCTGATCCACACATCCCCTCCCTCTCCTAAAGCCACACTGCTCATCACCAATCACTCCCTCTGTTCCGTCTCTAACTCTCTTAATTAACACTCTACCATACACCTTACCTACAACACTCAACAGATTATACCTCTAAAGCTGGTACATTCATACTTATCACCTTTACCTTTATACAGTGGGACCATACAAGCACTTGCCCAGTCATCTGGCACCATACCTTGCACAAAGCACATATTCAATCTTACTAACCAATCAACAATAGTCGCTCCACCACCTTTCAGGCATTCCACAGCACACCCATCCATACCTGCAGCTTTCCCTGTTTTCATCTGCTTTACTGCCTCTTGCACTTCCTCTATCGTGATCAAAGATTCATTCAACTCTCCCAACACATCTATTCCATGCACCCTTCCATCTGCCACAATCTCAGCCTCCCTTTCCTCCTCAGCATTTAACAATCTTTCAAAATACTCCACCCATCTCTTCCTTACTGCATCCATCTCAGTTAACATCTTTCCATCCTCTGCTTTTACTCGCTCTTCCTTCCCAGACTCTCCCTTTCGCGCCCTTTTCACCTCCTTCCAAAACATTTTCTTATTCTGTTGAAAATTCTCAGTCAACTGCCTACCCCACCTCTCATCTGCTGCCACTTTAGCATCACGCACAGCCCTTCTCGCCCTATTCCTCTTTTCCTTATACCTTTCATATGATACCTCATCCTTCCTCTGCAACCACACTTCATATGTATGTCTCTTCTCAGCCACAGCCATACTTACTTCCTCACACCACCATTCACTTCCCTTTCTTACACCACCACCCACTCGTCTCACACCACATACCTCTTCCGCATGTCCCACCACAGCACTCTTAAACAACTGCCATTCCTCTTCCACACTGCCACTCTCCTGATGTTTCACTGCGTTCCACTGATCTCAATTTCTCCTGGTACTTTATCATTTTCTCTCTTTTATTCAACTCACTCACTTTCAAAACCTCCCTGCTACACCTAACTCTCCTAGCTCTCACCCATCTCTTACTTACTCTCAACTTTCCCTCCAGCAAGTAGTGGTCAGACATACCTCCACCCTCCCCTCTCAAAACTCTCACATCCAACAATCTTCCTATTACATTCCTGAAAACAACCACATAGTCCATCAATGCTCTGTCAACAACCCTTCCACCCTCCTGTCTCACCCGTGTATACTTATAAATATCTTTCTTCTCAAACAAGGTATTCCCAATCACCATCTCTTGCTCAACACACGCACCTATCATTCATTCCCCATTTTCATTTCTTCCAGGCACACCATGCTTACCAACTACACCTTCAACTGCTACATTTCCCACTCTAGCATTCAGATCCCCCATCATTACTGTCAGACTAGGCAAACCACACTCACCGGCCTCACAACATGAACTGCCCAAGGTCCCCGGTTGCACACCGCAGGAACCTTCCGATGACGTCATCACTCGTGACTTAGGAGGTGTGTGCGCGGACACACATTAACAACAATATGCACTAACACTCTCGTCCTCTCTTCTTAATTTGACAAAAGATTCCAAGGACGAAGCTGGATGGTCTGTTTGCGTCTGATACACATTATGTATCCAATACATAGACTTTTTTGTGAGTATCATCAACACCTGATACGCACTGTGTATCCAATACATACACTTTTGTTTAATTTCTATCAAGACCCAGTCTGTGGCCACATAAGGATATGTGATGTCTCTTGAAGTATTATAAGCTTTCTAGTCTCGGCTGACTGCTGCACGCAGCTGCTCAGTCGAGGCACCTTTCTTGGTAAGACAGTCAGCCAGTTGTTGTGATGTATCCACCCAAGATACTTCATCAATCGCCCCTCGCTCCAACATGTCTTGTAATACAGCAATATCAATGCGCAATCTCCTGTCTTCTACGCTCCTACAGGAGTAAAGGGCGTCCACCAGACTCTTGTTGTCGATGAAACACTTTATTTTGATCTTTCCACATCCAGAAACCTCACGCAATATGTTGGCGAGATATACAGCAGTCTCAGCACATTCAAGCAGCGCCAGCGCCTCAGCAGATAAGGTAGATTTGACGACCCTCCGGATCTTTCTTGTCTGCCAGAATATAGGACATCTTGCCTCACTAGCATCTCGTAGGAAGATCACAAAACTTCCCTGAGATCCATTGCCTACAAGGTTGGCAAATGAGGCATCTGAAAAGCACTCTATATGACAGTCCTCGATCGGTCCCATTCTTGGAATGTATAGCTTCATGTTGTCAGTCTTCACCCTTGAGATCACCTTATTGAGTCTAAGCAAATCCGCTACAGTAGCTCGGTTTCTAGTCACACTCAACTCACACACATCAAAGGCAATATCTGGCTGAGTGTGTGTGGCAATCCAGTTGCATTGCCCAATTAATGCTCAGTACTCTGTTTTCTCAGACTCGGACAGCTCCCCTGATTTTACTGCTGCATGATGTTTACTCAGCGTGACTGGTTTCAAAGATGAAGCACGCTAGAATTGGTCGAGCTTTATGCTGCCATCGATGTTGGAGATGACATTGAGACCAACGTATTTGAAGGCTTTTGATTCTGAACTGCCGATGAGGAATATTTGACTCAAACAGTTTATCACTTGCTGTTCAAACTCATGTGTACCAGCCCAAAGGAAGTCGTCGACGTAAATGCATACAATGCCTTCGACTTTGCCACTATTGCTCCAAGAGAACAGCGCTGAATCCAGTGATGACACTTTAGCTCCGAAACTCAACAATTGATCTTTTACGCGCAGATACCAATGCCTAGCAGCATCACAAAAGCCGTAAACAGTTTTCTTTAGTCTCCATAACTTACCATTTGCATATTCAGGCGGAGAAGGTAAATGAACAACTCTGTCAATGTCGTTACCTTGCAAGTAGGCAGCTTTCACGTCCATAATGTGGCAGTCCCACTGGTTGGTGGAGGCCAAAGAAAGTGCCAGACTCACTGCTTCTTTTGAACAAGTAGGTGAGTCTTTTCAGAGATCCGGGCCTTAACAATAGGCTTTCCATTTTTCAGTTTTTCCGTCACAACCCATCGAACCGTTATGACACCTTGCCCAACATCATCTACTTCCTCATACACATTATTATTCTGCCAGTTTGTAAGTTCATTTTCCTTAGTGCATAATACGGCCTCAGAGTTGAAAAGAACAAGCATTTCTGCATCATCATCAACCACTTCCCATTCGCTAAGATCCTTCTGCAAATCTAT